>JBBDGP010003544.1:460000-575173 GCA_037952835.1 Lithobates septentrionalis | reverse complement strand
GACACGGGCAAGGCTGCACAGGGGGGACACGGGCAAGGCTGCACAGGGGGGACACGGGCAAGGCTGCACAGGGGGGACACGGGCAAGGCTGCACAGGGGGGACGGACTCCGCTGGGGACACCTGATGCCATCTGGTGGCAGGCGACGTGGCTAGTGACACACTCAGGGCTCCCACTGATTCTGCATTATGGTGAGTTGAATGATTTCATTTTATATTACAATGTAATAATAGAATTAATGCGCTTCAATTATCCTGACACCATAACAACCATGGTGCCGGGATGATTGAAGTGCTAACACCAGGTGTTTGGAATATCTTTATCTGCGGATTGTTAAACTTTCTAGAATACACATTTCTATTGTTGTGTAGGATCTAGGCCTGCTGTCCCTCCTTCCCTCTCTCCCTCCATCCCTCATTCATCTCAGATGTTTACCACACCACCTTAGAGCCACGCCCACTATTTTGCTGAAACCACTCCCATTTTCACCAAGTGGGAGGGGTCAAAAGGAAGGGCGGGGGTCTGGCGCCCCCCCATCCCAAAACTTCACCAGCCGCCACTGTTGCACGGCCCTTCACACCTCAGATCGGCCTCATTGCACAGCCCTTCACACCTCAGATCGGCCTCATTGCACGGCCCCTTCACACCTCAGATCGGCCTCATTGCACGGCCCTTCACACCTCAGATCGGCCTCATTGCACGGCCCTTCACACCTCAGATCGGCCTCATTGCACGGCCCTTCACACCTCAGATCGGCCTCATTGCACGGCCCTTCACACCTCAGATCGGCCTCATTGCACGGCCCTTCACACTCGCAAAAATAAAACCTGATTTAGTAGCTTTTCTAATAAAAGGCCGTGTTTTGGTTACTTTGCGGTGGATTTGATTGGTTTGTAATAAAATAAAAGTCAATGTGTTCCAAGTAACTCTGCCGTGATTTTGGTGTTCTGTTCTTTTTATTGTAATATGTCAATACATGACTCTCACATCCCGACTTTTCCTGCAGAGTCCATGGAGCCCTACCTAAGTATTGTCTATGCCGGGCTCACCGGTTCTCTCACCACGATCGGCTGTTCAGTTCTCACCCCACTCCTGTTTGAATATAAAGGTACCCGTCTTCTTATGTGATACCCTCATATACTTCTACTCCTTGTACTCCTGAAGATAGAATATAAATGGTGAATGTCTGGTCAGCAGAGAGGATACACTGCATGCTGGGCACAAAGTAACCATTCATCTTTATCTTATGGGAACACATGAAAGCCACGATGTCCCCTGTCACGGACCTGGCCGGAGCAGAGGCTGTTGGAGAGGACTGTATGCAAGCCAGTTGCCCACCGATTATGGGCCCTAGCATTTGAGGTGAATGAGAAATCCAGTCTGAACTGTATTAATCGGACTCAGTCATGTATATATTGTATGGGGACTCCTTACTGTAGATTTGTGTCCCTGAAGAGGGAGGGGGGGTTCCTCCAGCAGCCCCCTGCTGATAAGACTGATTCATTCTGTTGGGACACATCCTGTGAGGAGATGCTGGTGTTATCAACCTGTGTTTATGTTAATTGAGAGAGCTGATCACATTAGCCACCAGCACTGGCTAATAGACGAATGGTCTAGGCTGAGGAGGGGGGAGATTGTTGTTTGTATTGTTAATTGTATTAATGTGTGAAGCTCGGTGCCCACAAGACTGTCATCTGGTCTGGGTACATTTTGTAGTAAATTAGGTCATGTTAATTAGGTTAGCTTTGATTCATCCCTGCTGTATAAAGGTCTGTGAGATCTCAAAATAAAGGTAGTTCTGATGTACTCCAAGACTGGTGTTGTCTAGTTCTTGGGGTTCCTATAGCCAGTTCCATTGGACTCGTGTTCCAGAACTTAGGAAGCGGTATATGACGGAAGCACTCAAGCGGAGTGTGGGACGTTCCGTGACATTGGTGGCAAGCAGCGGGAAAGCTTCCTGAAGTCTGGGACATCCAAACCTCCAACTGGATCCAAGATCCAAGATCAGCATAGCAGACTTCAGTCACCCCAGCGGAGATATGGACCTGGCATCAGAATTCCCGGGGCTGCTGCGGATCATCCTTTCAACATACACCAGGACTGTGTCTGAGGATGAATACCTGGAGCTCAGGCAGCTGATTCGGGTGGAGCTCTGGATTGCAGCCCTCCGTCTCGCTGGTATAAAACAGGGCAAGTGCTTCCCAACCCAAGAGCAACGGGCCAGTGACCAACGGGCATTACGGATGGCATTCCTGGGAGAGCAGCCCCAGGAGCAATGGGTGACTGAGTTGGACAGGTTGGTCCAGCAGGAGATAGAGCTGGACAATCGTTATCGGGCTCTGCAATGGCACGCAGAGGAGGGATATTTAGGGGAGACAACAGAATGCTCTCCGGAGGAATATGACTTTGGCGGCCCTGGATTGCTGTGGAGAACCTTACAGATCTTTTTATGTTTGGCGATGAGGGGGAACCTGACCTTGAGGACATGAGGGACTATAGAGAGTCTATGCTCGGTCTTGCAGGGGTCTCAGAGCTCAAACCTGATCTGGACCATTTGCTAAGGAAGGAACAGCATCTGGAAAGGGCATACAGGAAACTGCTAGAACAAGTTCAGCAGCATGCCAGAGAATCGGCAGTGGAAAATCCGGAGATTGCCGTCCCCAAACCTGAAGTGCTGACAACAGGGCAGAGCTCTGCTAACCTCTGTCCAGAAATGATAGCATCTTCTGGGTTCCATGGACAGGAGATGGTGAACCTCTATTCCCAGACATCAGTTGCAGAGACATGGGATTTGATAGACTTTTCTGCTGAGGAAGAACAACCTGATGAGCCTCCAGCAGAAGAGCTGCTATCAGGGCCAAAGTTCACTGTGTTCTGCCCAGCACCAACAGTGGCTTCGGCCTTCCTGAGAGAAGAGGTAGTCGGCCTTTCTCCCACAACACTGACAGGGACATGTGATTTTCTGCCAGCAGCATCTATGGAGTTAAAACAAACTTCTCCAGCTGAAGATCTGGTAACTGAACAGAGGGTCCAAGACCTCTGTCCCACACTTTTACCAATTCCAGAGACTGGGGATTTAATAGACGTTTCTGTAGAGGAGGAACCACCTGGCAAACCCCCAGCAGAAGTGCTGGCAACCGGACAGAGGGTCCAAGACCTCTGCCCCACACCTGCAGCAATTGTGGAGGCCCAAGGTGAGGAGGTGGCAGTCTATCGCGAGCTGCAGATCAGGATCCAAGGAGGAGAATGCAGTCATCACCTCACAACTGCAGCTTGATCTGGTGTTGGTTGATGGGGCTTCAGTCCCCACCTGTATACCCCAGGGATGCTGGGCAGTCGGCCCAGATCCCCAACAGCAGGATGGAGTGAGCCCAGTCCCCCTGTCTTCTCTCCAGCGGCAGAAAGGATTCCAGGGAGAAGGGCCAGTCCGGGCCTCTCCCCAGCGGCAGATATGTTCTCTGAGAGAGGCAGAGGATGGCTGGGTGAGTAATGCACTGTTTGGGATGATTTGTTTGGGGTACTGTGTGGGTACAGGCATTAGAGGACTGGAACTATGGACTAACTTCGGAGTCAACCCGTCTGGGGTCTCCTCCTGTGTTAGTCTCCTGCCGAAAGGGGAGAAATGTCACGGACCTGGCCGGGAGCAGAGGCTGTTGGAGAGGACTGTATGCAAGCCAGTTGCCCACCGATTATGGGCCCTAGCATTTGAGGTGAATGAGAAATCCAGTCTGAACTGTATTAATCGGACTCAGTCATGTATATATTGTATGGGGACTCCTTACTGTAGATTTGTGTCCCTGAAGAGGGAGGGGGGGGTTCCTCCAGCAGCCCCCTGCTGATAAGACTGATTCATTCTGTTGGGACACATCCTGTGAGGAGATGCTGGTGTTATCAACCTGTGTTTATGTTAATTGAGAGAGCTGATCACATTAGCCACCAGCCCTGGCTAATAGACGAATGGTCTAGGCTGAGGAGGGGGAGATTGTTGTTTGTATTGTTAATTGTATTAATGTGTGAAGCTCGGTGCCCACAAGACTGTCATCTGGTCTGGGTACATTTTGTAGTAAATTAGGTCATGTTAATTAGGTTAGCTTTGAGTCATCCCTGCTGTATAAAGGTCTGTGAGATCTCAAAATAAAGGTAGTTCTGATGTACTCCAAGACTGGTGTTGTCTAGTTCTTGGGGTTCCTATAGCCAGTTCCATTGGACTAGTGTTCCAGAACTTAGGAAGCGGTATATGACGGAAGCACTCAAGCGGAGTGTGGGACGTTCCGTGACATCCCCATTAAGGCAAAGACCGCTTTTGTGTGTTCCCATGATGTGAATAAAGTTGGACGCTCTTTCTTTTAGCTGAGCATTTCCCTTGAGTCTTCTTCTGATCTGTTCCTCATTTACTCACAGAGGAGCTTCGACTTTGCAGGAGGTCCCAGTAGGGAGCACATTGGGGATTGCATAGTATTGATGGATTACATTTGTAGATGGAAGGCTTTGTCTCATTTTATGTCCTAATTATTCTGCTATTATCTTTGTTAATATAACTCCACCTTTTGGGGGAAAAAATGTTCCCGTACTACAAACGGCAAAAACGTGCATTTGTTTAAAGAAGAAAAATCCAGGAATGGTTTATTTTTACATTGTTTCAGGTATAGATATTTTTTCATTGTTACGTTGTTCCAGTTTGGATCAACTATGTATACACCATACCTGAGGGATCCCTCCCTAGATTTTCACAATTTTTAAAAAACATTTTTCTTTCTCGAACATCACGGGACACAGAGCCTCAGTAATTACTGGTGGGTTATATAGGGTATCACTGGTGATTGGACACTGGCACACCCTATCAGGAAGTTCAACCCCCTATATAATCCCTCCCCCTTGCAGGGATACCTCAGTTTTTACGCCAGTGTCTTAGGTGATGGACGTGTAAAGATGTCCTGTGCTGAGCTCCAAAGGGAATATCCTGATATCCTATACTGGGGCAAGCCAGGCGAACCGGATGCATTCAAAGTGTCTTTTCATGGCCGAATTGGATGGTACCCGGGCCTCATGCCTGAAGAAACGAGGTTTTACCTGTAATGCTTCTCTTTTTAGAGAGCTGGACCCCGCAGATCAGAAAATGGCTTTAAACCTCCTAATTTCTGGCTGGGTGCTTTACAGGGCCAGAACTGCAGGATCCCCCTATTCGTAGGGGGCCCCAGTCTCTGACGGTTTTTTCAAACGGAGCCCACCGTGAGAGGTGAAGATTGGGTCTGTGTAAACTGAACCCTGCGGCTGGATAAGGTAAGAGGAGATTCCACAGAATTTTCTAATTCTAGTAGGTTTCTCCTTTAAGGTAAATGCATGCTATACCTATTGTGACCACCGGGGGCTGCCAAGAGCACAAACCTTCACATGCTGGATTGTCTGTCTCAGTGTTCATGCTGCACATGTCTCACAGGGTCTCAGGCCGGCTGCAAAGGTAGGATGGAAGGGGGGATTTCTCATGTTTGAATATTCCCCCCCAGGCTAGAGAGAGGCCACAGGGGTCTAGAAAGTGGTTATACCTCTCGGGCACCGCTGCCTCAGGCCACCATTTCTGACCATTGCCGTTTAGGCAGGTCTTCACTACCAGCTTCTCTACCTCCTCCCCCTCCCCCAGCCTTCCTCCATAGTATTACAGGAGAGTCGGCCAGTGCGGGAAGTGCTCGTTTTTTCAAAACTCGAGGGGGGGTGGGGTGGTAGAGGGGGGGGCGGGACGTCAGCACAGGTGCTTAGACTCCCACTCAGGCCAGCTGCAGGCTATTAAAGGCACTCTGTACAGGTGCACACAGCCTTTTGAGAGACACAGAGCTGACGGTCGCATGTAAGGTGGGACACAGGCATTCTCCTAGGCAGCATTTACTGAAGTAACACCGGACTGAGCATTGGGTAGCAAGGCTTTTAGCCAGACTACACCGCTCAGCAGTCAGTGTTCATTTGTATACCTCACACCTTGTTGCTTTGCAGTATGGGTAGAAGAGGTTCAAGCACCCCAAGAACCAGAGACACTAGGGGATCTCGTTCAGGTTCTGAGGGCCCCCTGTCAGCAGCATTCTCCCCCTCTGATGGGCCAGGGACGGCTAGCCAGGGAGAGCCATCGGGGTCAGGGGCTACACCTGCTTCTGGCACTTCAGCCCCTGTATATATTACACAAGAGGTTTTTTCCTCAACCATTAATGGTCTAGAGGAAAGATTAATGGCCGTGATTACGTCTTCACTCAGTAGAAGAAAACGCACTAGGCCTTCCTCTGTTCCCCAAGACCCTCAGACAGAGGAGCTCTGGGATAAAGGAGATGACTCCCTTTCAGAGGATCGGGATGGGACGGATGATTCCTCTTCGGAGGATTCAGGTGGAGAGGGACCCTCTGCGACTTCCCAAGAGGACAAAGTCTTAGTGCAGATCCTTACTGGATTGGTCCGCTCCACATTTAAGTTGCCCCTACCTGAAACTGCTAAAGAATCCTCTTCTGCTTTGGGGTCACTGAAACCTTTCCAAGCAGCACATGCTTTTCCTGTTCATAATTTACTTGAAAAGCTCCTTTATTCTGAGTGGGATCACCCAGACAAACGTTTTTTTCCGCCGAAAAAGTTTTCAACACTTTATCCGATGGAAGAAAAGTTTATTAAAATGTGGGGAATACCGGCTATTGATGCCGCCATTTCCTCCGTAAATAATAGCCTGACTTGTCCTGTAGACAATGCTCAGATGCTCAGGGATCCTGTAGATAAAAGGATGGAATCCCTATTGAAGGATGTATTTTCCTTAGCAGGATCAGTGGCCCAACCTGCAGTAGCAGCGATTGGAGTCTGTCAATACTTAAGAGACCATGTTAAGCAGGTCATCAAAGTATTACCTGAACAGCAGGCCCAGGGGTTTGCTAACCTTCCAGTAGCCTTATGCTTTGTGGTTGACGCCATTAGAGATTCTATCGTGCAAACCTCCCGTCTTTCACTGGGGTTGGTGCATATACGTAGAATCCTATGGTTGAAAATGTGGTCAGCCGAAGCACCATGTAAGAAGCTCTTGGCTGGTTTTCCTTTTCGTGGTGCAAGGTTGTTTGGAGAAGACTTGGATGACTATATCAAGAGAATCTCTTGTGGGAAAAGCACTCTCTTACCTGTCAAGAAGAAGAGTAAGCGTCCCTCTTTCAAACTGACTCTTTCCCCAGCGCCGGGGGCTTCAGCCTCCAGGCAGTCTCGACGGCCGCCTCCATTGGGGTCCAGAGACAAGAGTCAACCCCAGGGACAAAAGAAGTCCTGGGGAAAGAAGCCTACTAGGCAAAACACTAAGACCTCTGCATGAGGGGGCGCCCCCGCTCACTTGAGTGGGGGGAAGACTGCGACAGTTCTCAGAGCTCTGGCAGGAGGATTTCCAGGACAGATGGGTAATCTCCACAGTAACCTTAGGGTACAAGCTGGAGTTTCAGGAATTTGCCTCTCCTCGGTTCCTTAGATCAAGTGTCCCCAGAGACCCAGAGAAGAAGCTTTTGTCGCAGGAGGTCATCAGGGTGGTTCCCACAAAGGATCAAGGATTGGGTTTCTATTCCAACCTTTTTACGGTCCAAAAACCAAATGTGGATGTCAGACCCATTCTGGATTTAAGACCTAGCCACTGCACCTCGAGTGTTCACAAGGATCGTGGCTCCTCCTCTGGCCAGATTAAAGGCTGTCATAGCATACCTAGACGACCTGCTCTTGATAGACCAGTCTGTAGCCTCCTTGAACGGGAACTTGAGGACCACAGTCAAGTATCTGGAACATCCTAGGTTGGATCCTCAACCCAGGAAAATCTTTCCTAAACCCAGTAAGAAGACTGGAGTATTTAGGTCTGATCATAGATACAAGCCAGGGGAAAGTGTTTCTTCCTCAGGCAAAGATATCTGCTTTAGGAGAGCTGATTCTGACAGTCAGGACCAAGAAGGGGCCTTCTGTCCGCCTTTGTATGAGGCTACTAGGGAAGATGGTGTCTTCATTCGAAGCAGTTCCCTATGCTCAGTTCCATTCAAGACTACTGCAACACAGTATTCTGTCGACCTGGAACAAGAAAGTTCAGGCATTAGACTTTCCGATGCACCTGTCGCATGCGGTGCGTCAGAGCCTCAATTAGTGGCTCATACCCCAAAACCTGCAGAAGGGGAAATCCTTTCTACCGGTTACCTGGACGGTGGTAACAACAGATGCCAGTCTGTCAGGTTGGGAAGCAGTTCTAGAACAGTCTGCGATCCAGGGGCTATAGTCTGAGACCGAGAGGACCCTAACCATCAACATTCTGGAGATCCGGGCGATATATCTAGCCCTAAAAGCCTGGACTATCAGGCTACTGGGTTGGCCGGTCAGGATCCAGTCCGACAATGCCACAGCAGTGGCTTATGTCAATCATCAGGGAGGCACCCGGAGCCGAGCTGCTCAAAAGGAGGTGATCCAGATCTTAGCCTGGGCAGAGATGCAGGTGCCATGCATATCGGCAGTTTTTCATTCCAGGGATAGAGAACTGGCAGACGGACTATCTAAGTCACCAGCAGTTACTCCCAAGGGAATGGTCTCTGCTTCCCGACGTCTTTTGGGCCATATGCCAAAGATGGGGGGTCCCAGATGCAGATCTCTTTGCATCCCGATGCAACAAAAAGAGAGACAGATTTGTGGCAAGGACGAGGGATCCTCTTGCATGCGGGACGGATGCGTTGGTGATTCCGTGGCATCAGTTCTCACTGATTTACGCATTTCCGCCTAATCTGCTACTACCACGACTCCTTCGCAGGATCAGGCTGGAAAGGAAGTCGGTACTTCTGGTGGCCCCCGCTTGGCCCAGAAGGACTTGGTATGCAGAAATAGTAAGGATGACGGTAGGTTCCCCGTGGACCCTACCGGTACGACCAGACCTGTTATCTCAAGGTCCAGTGTTCCATCCTGCCTTACAAACGCTAAATTTGACGGTTTGGCTATTGAGACCCACGTTCTGAGGAGTCGTGGACTCTCAGGTCCTGTCATATCTACCTTGATTAATGCAAGGAAGCCAGCTTCCAGGATGATTTATCAGAGAATCTGGAAAGCTTATATATCCTGGTGTGAATCCAGGGGTTGGCATCCCAGGAAATATGTGATTTTCCAACAAATGGGATTAGAGATGAAGCAGACCTTGAGTACCATTAAGGGCCAGGTCTCGGCTTTATCAGTATTATTTCAACGGCCACTTGCTTCGCATTCTTTGGCCTGAAACTTTATGCAGGGGGTGATGCGTCTTAATCCTCCGGTTAAGACACCCCTAAACCCCTGGGACTTGAACTTGGTTCTGGCTGTGTTACAGAAACAGCCTTTTGAACCAATAAGTCAGATTCCTTTGGTCTTGCTGACAAGGAAGTAAATTTTTCTGGTAGCCATCTCTTCTGCTAGAAGAGTATCAGAATTAGCAACTCTTTTCTGTAAAGAGCCTTATTTGATTATACACGAGCCTTATTTGATTATACACAAGGATAGAGTGGTACTACGCCCTCATCCTAGTTTTTTTACCGAAGGTGGTTTCAGATTTTCATCTATACCAAGACATTGTTCTACCTTCCTTTTTTCCAGATCCCTGTTCTACGGAAGAAGGGTCACTACATTCGCTGGATGTAGTAAGAGCAGTTAAGGCCTATCTAGGGGCAACTGTTCAGATCCGCAAGACGGATGTTTTGTTTGTGCTGCCAGAGGGTCACAATAGAGGACAGGCAGCGTCAAAAGCGACCATTTCTAAGTGGATTTGACAATTGATCATTCAAGCTTACGGTCTGAAACAGAAGATTACTCCGTTTCAGATCAGGGCACATTCCACAAGGGCTATTGGTGCTTCTTGGGCAGTGCATCACCGGGCCTCTATGGCTCAAATCTGCAAGACCGCAACCTGGTCTTCAGTCCATACATTCACCAGATTCTATCAGGTGGATGTGAGAAGGCATGAGGATATCGCCTTTGGGCGTAGTGTGCTGCAGGCAGCGGTACAGGGTCCTCAGGTCTGATTGCACCCTACTTGGTCGTGGTTCCCCCCCCCTCAGGTAGCATTGCTCTGGGACATCCCATCAGTAATTACTGAGGCTCTGTGTCCCGTGATGTTCGAGAAAGAAAATAGGATTTTTTAAAACAGCTTACCTGTAAAATCCTTTTCTTTCGATGGACATCACGGGACACAGAGGTCCCGCCCCTCTTCTAATACACTATATTGCTTGGCTACAAAACTGAGGTATCCCTGCAAGGGGAGGGATTATATAGGGGGTTGAACTTCCTGATTAGGGTGTGACCAGTGTCCAATCACCTAGTGATACCTATCTAACCCATCAGTAATTACTGAGGTTCTGTGTCCCGTGATGTCCATCGAAAGAAAAGGATTTTACAGGTAAGCTGGCACTGCAATAATCCCATCATTCCATTCATTGTTTCTAAATATGTACTAAGGATATCGCATCCATGAGCACTGCAATATGCCCGCCATCACTGTATACAATACAACCCCAAGTCACAAGGGATCGCTGTTCTCCTCACTTTTACAACGGCTTGCAAAGCAGCAGCGGGATGCTGCAGCTGCCTATGAGATGACGTTCAACACGTTTCGTCATTGCGTCTTTGGCAGAAACGTCTGCTTCCTCCCACCCCCACGCACGATGCCTTAAATCCCGGGCCGTTAACTCTCAATGTTCCAGACTCTATGGTACATTTTGTGTACTATGGACGCTTTGTGCACCTTTGGTTATTGGATATTGTATGATGATTATTATTATATGCGATGATAGAGGTAGGTATAGCAACCAGCAAGTGGCGCTACCATTTATGAACACACGGGGCGGCTCAAAAGCGAGCACTCATGAGTGTCCTCAGAGCAAGAAGCCTGCTATGGGGGCACTTGGTGGGGGGGGGGGGAGAGGTAAGGAGCGTTGGCTGGGGATCTGAGAAGAGGAGGATCAGGGATGCTCTGTGCAAATCCATTACACAGAGCAGGGAAGTATAACGTGTTTTTTTTATTTTTATTAAAATGACAAACATTTTAGAATGACTGTAAGGAATGCCACAGCCGTTTCATTAGGCACTCCTCTGCCAGTTATGAAAGATCTACTTGGCCCTCGTTCACATTGACTGCGACTTTGAAATCCTTGAAAACTTCATATGAAATCGCATGCTTTCAAAGCCGCATGTCAGTGCAAATTTGAAGACATCTGATGCGGCTTCATGCACAGATGTCTATTCAAGTCGTACCCGAATTCGGCAAAAGCAATGCATGTACTACTGTTTCATATTGGTGCGGCACCGCAAAGTCGGCGTCGCAACAATTTGACCGGTGCAACCGTCAAATCGCATGACAAGTCGCTCCCATGTGAACGGGGGCTTAGAGTGGTAGTGAACTCCCATTGGACACTTCTACCTACAGGTAAGTTTATAATAAAGGTTTCCTGTAGTTACAAGGAGTATCTCCTAAATGTGCGCCGTACAGGAGATATTCGATGTCTCTGCAGCCGGTGACGTCACACTGAAGGAGCAGCATACTCGTGAGATCTGTGCTGTGGCCGAGACTCCCGCGCGCATGCAGGTGACGTCATCGCAGCTTGGCCGTTCAAGCAGCCGGAGCCCCGCGAACCCGGAAGGAAGACCGGATGAAGATGGAAGCCCTGTCAGCGTTGACAGTGCGCCACTGGAGGGCTTCATTCGGGTGGAACGTGCAACATGTTCCCAAAGGTGAGCCTATCCTTTAATGCGTTCCTTGCATTAAGGTAAAATATTTAGGCATCAGGATCCCCCCCCCCCCCCCTTATACTTACCTGAGCCCTCATTTGATCCAGCGCTGTTCCCCTCTGCAGCTCTTCTCTCCCCTCCCCTCCACTTCCTGGACTCTCAGGCTTTGCTGAGGCAGCGGGAACCATTGGCTCCCACTGCTGTCAATAAAAACCAGTGACGGGGCCCAAGTCTCGCTGTCTGTGTCGATAGACGTGGAAAAAGAGGCTCGAGAGTGAGCCAATGGAAAGCGGATTTCTCTATGGGGGGACTCGCTGGAGGGGAGGAGCCAGGAATGCTGGCGGGGGACCCGAGGAGGTTCGTGGCCGCTCTGTGTAATTCCATTGCACAGGCCAGGTAAGTATAAACCTCCTAGTTTTAAAAAAAAATAATAATAAAATTAATGAAAGGAGGCAGAAGGGCAGAAGTTTTTTTTATCTTAATGCAATAAGATAAAAACTGTGTAGCAGCCTCCCCAGCGCCCCCTAATACTTACCTGAGCCCCATCTCCAGTGATGTCCATGTGTGTCTAAGCCATCGCACACCCCTCCTGATTGGCTGAGACACAGCAGTGGCGCCATTGGCCCCCCGCGGCAGTCAGTCATTCATCCAATCAGGGGAGAGGGGGCGGGACCAGGCCGAGGCTCCGTGTCTAAATGGATACACGGAGCTCTGACTCGGCTTGGGTGCCCCCATAGAGAGCTGCTGGCTGTGGGGGCAAGTGATAGGAGGGAGGGGCCAGGACCAGCGAGGAGGGACCCAAGAAGAGGAGGATCCGAGCTGCTCTGTGCAAAACCAACTGCACAGATCAGGTAAGTATAACATGTTTGTAAAGTCCCTTTTTTAAAAAAAAAAAAATAACAAACACTTTAAGTTATTGTGACTTCATTAGGAGTGAGAAATGGGGTTGTGGGGTTCTAGGACTTCCGGTGGTGATCTCATCACTGAACTCCGAAAAAGAAAGCTAGCTGTGGATTGGTCCTCCATATATCAGTTTATGATCATTTTAAAGCTGAACTCCGAGCTTACCCTACTCCTACCCCCCCCCCACTTGCTAGGATGAAAAATCATCTAAATCCATCTCCATATAACAGTCCAGGCTCTTCTGTCTTCTTAAAGCCCAATTCTGGGCAAAAACCTAATTTCAACAAGTCGTTCTGTATGTTTGCCTGTACACAGCCTATCAGTCTTCCTTTCACTTCCCTCCCTGTAGCCCATCCCGTGGTGCCCCCTCTCTAAGTTGCATTTGTAATTTCCTGCTCTGGGTACCGGCCACTTCACCCCACTTATTAACTCTTATGGTGACCGGTCCCCCGTCATTGGCCTGTCCTTCCGAAAACAATCTGATAAGACCCCTCCTGCTGGGAGTGCCCCCATCTGGAGGTGTCCACGTTCTGTAGTTAGTGACGTGGACATCTGCAGGAGAGAAGACACGGGACCCGAAGACACCTGACTGTGACTTCAGATGCGCCTATAGAGAATTTCAGGTTTTTATAGGTGATTAGGGACAGGTGAATGGAAGAAAGGGGTGGGAGGGGGTTCTTGTTTTGCCCAGAGTTGGACTTTAATTTTTCTCAGAGGCAAGCTATAAACATGAATTTCACCCTACCCGTATTCCCCCCCCCCCCCCCATAATTTTTTTTTCTTTGCTGCCCCGCTTACCCGATGCTCAGCTGGCCAAACTTCAGATTCTCCCTCACACAGAGGATCCAGCTTTGTCCTGCTGAGATCCTCTTCTCTGCAGCCGCCGTCGCAAGGTCCCGATATATCTGTGACATCATCGAGAGACTACACCAGCTCTTCTGGGTTCTGGTCCTGCCTACCAATGATTTGCTAATAGGCCTGCCCCCCCCCTCCTCCTCCTCTGTTTGGTGAATGCAGTGACCTACGCGTTTTGTCATCTGATTTCCTCCAGGGGCAGAATTTGGATGAATTTTTTTCATAAGTAATTATATTTTATATATTCTGTATGAATTTTGTACACCAATTTAAAGTGGAGGTCCACCCTGAAAAAAAAAATTGCATAAAAAAATACCAAAAAAAAATGGAGAAATTTTTTTTTTTTTTTTTTTTTTTTTTAACTTACGTGAAATGGCTGTTGCTAGGCAGTCTTCCTAATCTGCCTCTTCCTACACTGCAGTGATCTTCAGTCTTCTGCTCCCTGCGTTGTCTTCTGGGGAATGGGGCGCGGTGTGTTCTGGGAACTGTGTGTGTCCCACAACACATCGCGTCCCATTCACAAAGCTCCGTGCCGCTCGCACGTGCGCAGGAGGAAACTGGCAGTGAAGCCGCAAGACTCCACTGCATGTTTCCCTTACTTAGGATAGCGGTGTCGGGACCCGAGAGCCGAGGGACGGGTCTGCCTCGGGCAGCCGACATCGCGGGCACCCAGGACAGGTAAGTCTACTTATTTAAAGTCAGCAGCTACAGTGTTTGTAGCTGCTGACTTTAAAAAAAAAAAATTTTGCTGGCCGGAATCCCGCTTTAAATAATTACATTATAATGATGATTTCCACATTGCTCATAGCATTTTCATATTTTTCTGATTGTACTAACCACCTCCCGCCCACCGTATAGACAAATGATGGTCGGTGGGATCCCCTCTTGTTCTCGCGTGGTGTGCCATGTCCCCGAGACACAGCACAACCCCGATCTCGGTAAAGACCCAATGACACGGCTCTTTACTCATGTGATCGGCTGTATCCAATCACAGCTGATCACATGTAAATGTGGAAGTGCCTTTTATCCGTTCTCTACGCCTTACACAGCTACAGAGTGAGGAGAGGAGAGCCGATCGGCGGCATTTCAATTCCCTGATTATCTGTGCAGCCCCAACAGTGCCCAGCAGTGATGCCAGTCAGTGCTGAATATCATTGCCACCTATCAGTGCTTATCAGTGCCCCCCTATCAGTGCCCATGAGTGCTGCATATTAGTGCCTCCTCATCCATGCACATCAGTGAAGGAGAAAAATTACTTATTTGCAAAATTTTCTGACAAACGAAGGGAAATTTATTTATTTCAAAATTTTTCGTTTTTTTTTTGCAAAAAATAAAAACCCAGCCGTGATTTAAAGCGGAGTTCTACACGTTTTCTAAACTAAGTACCCACAAAAAACACATGCCAAATCTGGCATGTCAGGGGGCGAGGAGTGCTCAAAGCGGAAGTTCCACTTTTGGGTGGAACTCCGCTTTAAATACCACCAAAAAGAAAGTTCTATTTGTGTGAAAAAAAAGATAAAAATGTGTATAGTGTTAGATGATGGCGCAATTGTCATTCAAAGTGTGACAGAGCTGAATGCTGAAAATTGGCCTGGGCAGGGAGGGGATGAAAGTGCCCGGTATTGAAGGGGTTAAAGGGGTTCGTGTTTTTTCACCTTGATGCATCCTTTGTATTAAGATGAAAAAACACCTGGCGGTCTACAGCCCCCCCCTCCCCCGTTTTTTACTTACCTGAGCCCCTTCATCTCTTCGGTGGGGAGTCCCTCTCCACGGGGTCCCGGCTCTTGATTGGATAGATTGATGGCAGCGCAGCCATTGGCTCCCGCTGCTGTCAATCAAATAAAATGATGCAGGGGGCGGGGCCGGGTCCGGCATTTGTGTCTGTGGATGGACTCGGGAGCGCACCCGCAAGGTACCCCCCCTCCCTCGGGAGAGCGCTTCTCCTAGGGGGTTATCTGATGCGGGGAGGAGCCGCCGGGGGATCCCAGAAGAGAAAGTTTGGGGCCACTCTGCAAAACGAGATGCACAGTGGAGGTAACTATGACATGTTTAAAAAGAAAAAAACAAAAAAAAAAAACGATCCTTTACAATCACTTTAATTGATACTGTTTGCTTTTTTGTACATGTAGCACCTTGCACTTTCATATATTGTGTTTAGTAGATTCATACATACTTTTAGAGTGTGGGAGAAAAGATTGCAGTACAACGGTGATAGCGCTGTCCATTTTCATATACTTTTTTATGTCATTCTGCAATCTCATTATTACGTCCTCCTTTTTTATTTTTTATTTATTTTTATTTTTTTCAGATCGTTTCATGTTTGTCAGTGTTGCTTCGGAAACAGGACCCGTCTGCATGGAGTTATCCCTCCACTCTGCAGGTGTACCATGTCTTACTGAGCTTCACTGTCCATGCAAAGCCAAAAGTAAGTTGTAGACCAGGAAAAACGAGGGACCTTTTAGAAAAGAAGTCTTCAGAGGTCTGTGGGTACTTTTTTAATAGGATCTGATCCTCCGCGTGTGTGATTTTGTTGTAGGTGCGGAAGGTCGCTCAGCTTGGCGTGTGCTCCATCCTGATGGGCAGCGAGTTCGTGTTTACAGACTCCGCCCCCCTCCCCCGCTCACCATCCTGCTGCCCAGTCCACCGCTAAGTTTTGTGTCCAGGAGATGGAGAAATCGGGAGGTGAGAGTTGTGGGAAGGAACAGAACACTGGGGGAAGGGTAGAGTAGGAGCTGGGTATGGAAGGAAGAGTGCAGAGTCAGTGGGAGGAATAATACCCCAAAACCATCAAAATATCAAGACTGAAAATTTTGTTTAAAAAAATTGAAGCTGAAATCTTCCAACTTCTACAAATCGTGATTGTTCCCAATAGACTGCTGGTGAAATAAGTCACCTCTACTTCCGGGAGGTCCTGCCCTTCCTGGGAGTATTAGAGTTTTGCTACAATAAACTGGGAAGCAACTTTCGAAAATGTTGGTGACCTTTTCCCCTCTTCTTGATCACTATACGTATATTAGGGATCAACCGATTTATCGGTAAGGCCGATATCAGCATTGTCTGAAAAATCAGTATCAGTCGCAGACTAGACCAATATGGCTTCGAGGGGTTTTACCGGGGTGATGCCTGCAGCTGCTCTTTAGAGCGGACGGTCGGCTTTGTAATAACAATCGATGCAGCTCAGCTGTTATTACAAACCGGGGACACCCCCTCCCGCTGCCTTCCGCCGCTCGCCCGGGCTGTCCCGTCCCATCGGGAGGCCCGAGCAACCAGCCGGCATGCCCGCCAGCTGGCCGAAGACCCCAATGAAGTTTTGGCTTCCTTCGGGTCTCGGATCTAGTAACCCAGAAGCGATGTCATGACACCAACTACCCGGATTACGGGCATCTTAAAGGCACCAGTTTTAAAAAATAGAAAGTAATCAAAAAAACGCTGATCTTGACGGTCCCCAGTTTGTGGACTCTACAGACTAAATTACACGGATTTGGGTTATTTTTCACCAAAGAAATGTAGCAGAATAAATTTTGTCCTAAAATTATGAAGAACGATTATTTATTTGCAAAATTTTATAACAGAAACAAAGAAAAACGTTGTTTTTTTTTCCAAAATTCAGCGTCTTAGCTTAACAAAAAAATTATAAGAAAAACAATGGTGATTAAATACCACCAAAAGAAAGCTTCATCATTGTGTTGATCGGATAATTGTATAACTTTGTCCCTCCCCCCCCTCCATGGTCTTCAGGCAGTAAAGGAGCCACCACGACGCTACACATGCTGACCCTGCTGAAGGATCTGCTGCCGTGTTTCCCTGTCAGTGTGGTCAATTCTTTGCTGTGAGACGTTACTGAAGGTCATGACCTTGAACCATGAGGTGAGTGTTTTGGGGGGTTGGTATCATGCCATTTACATACCCCCAGACAGCTATTTCTGCACTAAAGCCGTCCATAGATGGTTCGAATCTCGGCTGGCTCAGCAAAAATGGCCTGGTCATGAAGGGGGGTAAATCCTCCAGAGGGCAAGCGGTCTCACTTTACATTTTCTTCAATGTTTCTTTTTTCCCCTCCGCAGATGATCACGGCTTGTGCCATGCAGGCGTTCCATGCCCTCTTTTTTAGCGCTCACCCCAATGCCAATGCTCTGTCCGCCGAGCTCAATGCCCAGATCATCACAGTGAGTATATGTTCAGAGAAATCTGATTTCTATAAAAGATTGTATCGGCCTTACTAGGAATTTTCTTCCTGGATTGCCATAGATACCGGAGTCATCCTGTAATCTTTGCAGAGAACTATCTTCGTGTTCTCTTTATTTGACCACTTGCTGACCGCGCTATAGCTGAATGGCGGTTACAGCGCCGATGGCTAGTTCTGGGAGGCTGTCATGTCCCTCGAGCGCCCGCAGACCAGAGGACACTGCTGATCACACATTGAGGTAAAGAGCCAATCAGCGGCTGTTTACCATGTGATCAGTTCTGTCCAATCACAGCTGATCATGGATGTAAACAGAAGTCTGTTATCGGCACTCCTTTCTACATGCTGACAGTGAGAGGAGAGCCGATAACCGACTTCTCTAAAAAGGAAATCTACACTGATATGAAGGGCACTGATTATCCGTGTCCTGATTATTAGTGCAGTCCAAACGGTGCCCACCAATTGCCTCCTCATCAGTGCCCATCGTTGCCGCCCATCATTGCCACCTATCGGTGCCTCCTCATCAGTGCCCATCATTGCCACCTATCAGTGTCTCCTCATCAGTGCCCATCATTGCCACCTATTGGTGCCTCATCAGTGCCCATCATTGCCACCTATCAGTGTCTCCTCATCAGTGCCCATCATTGCCACCTATTGGTGCCCATCATTGCCACCTATTGGTGCCCATCATTGCCACCTATTGGTGCCCATCATTGCCACCTATCGGTGCCTCATCAGTGCCGCCTTATTAGTGCCCATCATTGCCACCTATCAATGCCCATCAGTGAAGGAGAAAAATTAACTATTTGCTAAATTTTATAATAAACTATGAAAGTTGTGTTTTTTTTTTGTTTTGTTTTGTTTCTCTTTCTGTCTCTATTTATTAATTTAGCAAAAAATTAAAACCCCAGCGGTGATTAAATACCACCAAAACAAAGCTCAATTTGTGTAAAAAAAATGACAAAAATGTCATGTGTACAGGGGCTGGGGGGGGGGGGGGGGTTAAAGTGCCCAGTATTGAAGGGGTTAAAGGGTTAGTTCACCTTTTTTATAGAAAAAAATGTAAAGGTGAACGAACACTGGACAGGCACCTATCGGCACCTGTGGTCTGGGGATTTGAAACCTTCGCTCTTCTCCGTGCAGCACTTCCGGGATGGACCAGATGGATTCACAATGAATGTTCAGCGTCTTCACAATCAATCGATATCTGGTCCATCCCTGATTCACGGCACAGAGGAGAGCGGAGATTTCATACCCCTGGACCGCCTGAAGGGGTGATGACAGCTAAGCAACCTTGGAGGTAAGTACAGCGGGGACCGGGGTGGAGGGGAGGGTCTCCAGTGTTTTTCTTTCTTTCTTTCTTTTTCTTTCTTTCTTTCTTTCTTTCTTTCTTTCTTTCTTTCTTTCTTTCTTTCTTTCTTTCTTTCTTTCTTTCTTTCTTTCTTTCTTCCTTCCTTCCTTCCTTCCTTCCTTCCTTCCTTCCTTCCTTCCTTCCTTCCTTCCTTTCTTCTTCTCCCTTCCTTCCTTCCTTCCTTCCTTCCTTCCTTCCTTCCTTTCTTCTTCTCCCTTCCTTCCTTCCTTTCTTCTTCTCTCTTCCTTCCTTCCTTTCTTCTTCTCTCTTCCTTCCTTCCTTTCTTCTTCTCTCTTCCTTCCTTCCTTTCTTCTTCTCTCTTCCTTCCTTCCTTTCTTCTTCTCTCTTCCTTCCTTCCTTTCTTCTTCTCTCTTCCTTCCTTCCTTTCTTCTTCTCTCTTCCTTCCTTCCTTTCTTCTTCTCTCTTCCTTCCTTCCTTTCTTCTTCTCTCTTCTTCCTTCTTCCTCTCTGTAAACCTTTTGTCTGCATTAAGTATGCTTTATGCTAACTTGATGTATTCTTTGTGTTATGTGACAGGCCCTGTATGACTATCTGCCCAATGAGAACGACCTGCAGCCTTTACTGGCCTGGCTGGCGGTAATGGAGAAAGCTCACATCAACTTTATCACGGTAATAACATTTCCACTCATTACAGCATTTACTGTTTTTTTTGTTTTTTGTTTTTTTTATTATTTATTTATTTTTTTAACCATATGAAGACCGGGCATTTTCTGGCACTTTTTTTTTTTTTTTTCATAAATCTCTTTATTGGTGTTACACACATGAGACAGATCTGGTTATGACGGTATAAACTCCACTTTGATAAAGTGTGCGGCACCTTGGAGTAGAAAAAGTGTGGAAACCTTGGCCAAATGACCTACATATTGGTGGATGTGTCGTCATTGCTGCTCTTACATGAGACCAGACCCCCGGTAGACGGCTCGGTAGGAAACCAAACACATAAACTGAGGGAAAAAAATGAGTTTTCTTGGACCTCTAAATAAATGGGAGACTTGTATGATGAGGGGTGTATATCAGGAAGGACTATCGCATAGTCATCTGTGGGGGGTTTATATTGTGGACGGGTCTGTTATCCGTTTGGACCACACTTTTTGGTATTTTTTGAGACATCCTCTGTGGAAGTATGTGTCTTTTATATAATGGAAGGTTCTTATTCACTAATTGTTTCCAGAATATTCTTGTGGGTGGAGCTGATTTCTTCCAGTGAGGAGTGATGGCTTTTCTTGCATAAAACAGTAACGACCTCACCATAGTGCGCCCCGCCACAGTGGGGATGTACTGCTCAACTAGTCCCAACAGGCATACTGACATGGAGGGTTGTAGCGAGATGTTGCTGATCAACCGGATGCATGATAACACTTCCTCCCAAAACCCTCCTATAGCTGGGCAGGACCAGAAGATGTGGGAAAAGTCTCCCGGAGTTCCCTCGCACCTCCAGCACTCCGGGGAAAGGCGGGGGTTCATTTTGTGAAGCCTGTACGGGGTGTAGTAGGCCCTGTGGGTTATTTTAAATTGTATTAACCGGTCTCTAAGAGAAACTAAGGGCCGGGATGGGAAGTCCCAGATATCATCCCAGTCATCTCCATCAAGCTCCGGGACGTCCTGAAGCCAACGGGCCCTGAGTCTCTCCATGGCTGGTAGTGAGATTCTAAGGAGATGAGCGTATATCTGGGAAGTTGGTTTTTTGTGCAATCAAGTCTGAGAACATCTTCCAGAGAGGCCTGTATGAGCTGAGGGCAAGAGTGAGGAAATTGGAAGCCGAAGGCATGGGAGAGTTGTAAATATCTGAAGAAGTGTGATTCCGGGACGTTAAATTTGGAGCGGAGGAGAGGAAATGAGATCAGGGAATCGCCTTCAACCAATTGAGAGAGCGTTTTTACGTTAAATTTGGTCCATACGTGAGGCTCTGGTATTGTGTAAAATTGGGTCAGAGTAGGGTTACACCACAGCGGGGCGTTCGGGGAGTGTGCCTCATTTGGATAATGTTCAAGTTTTGGACCCGCTCTCCATGCCTGTAGGGTAGTACGCATGGATGGGGTTGGGTTATAGGGAGCGTGTGGGCCACGGAAAAGCAAAAATTTCAGGGCTTCCAGAGATTTCACCACTGCCGCTTCCAGTAGCACCGCGGAGTTGGTAACCTCTGGGTTCAGCCACCATGCCACTGTGACCAGTTGTGTGGCTAAGAAGTACTTGTATAGGTCTGGGAATGCCAGACCCCCTTGGGAGGCTGGGCACATCAATGTGGTCCACCTGTACCTTGGGGATTGAGGACCCCAAATAAAGGAGGAGAACATTCTGTTGAGCTGAGTGAAAAATGATTTTGGAATCCAATGTGGCGAATGTCTAAAGAGGTAGATAAATTTCTATAGAACTTTCATTTTGATCAGGTTAATTCGGCCTAATAGTGATAGGGGTAGGGACTCCCAGGCCTTCAGCTTCTGCCTAACCTCTTGGACCACCGGGGATAGATTCAGAGTTATGGAGTCGGTAGCTTTCTTGAAGATTTCTACTCCAAGGTAGCGAAAATGATCCACCCATAGAAGCGGTAGAGCCGGGGCCGCCTTCTCCTGGGCAGCTGGGTCAATGGGAAACAGGAGGGACTTAGACCAGTTCACTCGAGGGCCGTGTGATTGGGGCAAATGTATTTAGAACCTGCAATGCTCCCTGCAGCGATGGTCCCGCGTCATTAAGAAGGAGGAGGAGCTCATCCGCGTACAGAGCCACCCTCTCCTCCAGCCAGCCAATCTGCAGTCCCTTGATATGCGGGGAAGTGCGGAGAGCTTCCTCCACCGGCTCAATGGTGATGGCAAAAAATGCTGGAGAGAGAGAGAGAGGACAGCCCTGCCTGGTGCCTCTGGACAATGGGAAGGGCTGGGATAGGCCTCCTCCTAGTTTAATGGCTGAAGTAGGGGCTTTGTATATCGTCTGTAACCATTGTATGAATAATATCGGGAAACCCATCCGGCGGAGGACCTCCCACAGAAAAGGCCATTCCACTGTGTCAAAGGCCTTTTCAATGTCCAACGACGCCACCACTCCAGAGCCCACATTAAGGTGTTGTGCATGAATATTCCTTTGTAGTCTCCTTAAGTTGATGTCAGTGGCTCTATCGGTCATGAATCCCGTTTGATCTGTGGGATGTTTCCATCTCCGTACCTCATCCACCCCCATTGCCAGAGCCCATGCCTTCATATACAAGAGGCAGTTGTAGTGAAGCTGAAGGAACTGTTACGTTGGAGTCGGGAACTGTTAAAGACTGTTGCCATAGGAGACAGCATTCCTGCACGTGCAGATGTGGCGCCTTGCTGGGGCCTTTCCCTGCACGGCTGTCCTCCTATTGAAGTCTCCGAGTCTGCCAACTCAATCTACCACTACTTAAGGGTGTCCTGGCCCTAACCCTCTTTCCCCCAAAAATATAAAAAGGACTGTCAAGAGAAATAAAACCTCTTTTACATCCAAGAAGTGTCCGGCGCCCAATAACTTACACCTTGCACCCACTATGCCTCACAACCCACTACTTACAGAAGGATGTCGGCTATCTTTGGACTGGAAGAGGCTAAAGACTTTGCTACATTCACTTTAGTGTGTTGTGTGTGTTTTTTTTTTTTTTTTGCGTTTCCTAGACCTTTGCGGTTATATCGTGTGACATAAAAAATTGGAACTACCGCTATTTTATTTCTCTACGGCAGGGATATGCACTTAGCGGACCTCCAGCTGTTGCAGAACTACAAGTCCCATGAGGCATAGCAAGACTCTGACAGCCACAAGCCGCATGACACCCAGAGGCAGAGGCATGATGGGACTTGTAGTCCGCTAATTGCATATCCCTGCTCTAGGGCGTCTGCTTTCAGAAAAGATATCATGTTTGGGGGGTTTTATGTCATCTTCGGGCCTCAAATAATTTTTTTTTAAGTGTGTGCAAAAAAATACAAAAACCGTCTCTGGCCAAGTCCAACCCCTGAAAAACAACCCCTGCATCATAATCCCCCCTCCCCCCCGCACCATAATCCCCCCTCCCCCAAATGAATTGGACCAGTGCACAGAGCAAGGTCCATAAAGACATGGATGAGCGAGTTTGGGGTGGAGGAACGTGACTGGCATGCACAGAGTCCTGACCTCAACCTATTAGAACATCTTTGGGATGAATTAGATGTCCGTCGGCACGCGCTGATCGTTCGGTACACAGGCAGAACAACGATCTGTCAGTAGGGAAGGTATGGATCCTGTGTGCCTGCAAAGCAGTTACACAGAGCTGTGCCTTCCCTTAGTAAAAGCACCCCCCCCACACACACTACACTGAAACACTGGCGAGGCACACGTTTAACCCTTTGATTGCCCCTGATATTAACCCCCTTCTCAGCCAGTGTCATCAGTACAGTGACAGTGCATATTTTTAGCACTGATCACTGTATTCGTGTCACTGGTTCCCACAAAGTTTTCAGTTAGTGTCCCATTGTCTGCCGCAATATCGCAGCCCTGCAATAAGTCGCTGATCGCCGCCATTACTAGTAAGTAAATAAATAAAAATCCTGTAAATATATATAGTTTGTAGACGCTATAAATTTTCAATCAATCAATATACGCTTATTGGGGATTTTTTTTTTTACCAAAAATATGTAGCAGAATAAATGTTGGCCAAATTGATGAAGAAATTATATTTTTTTTACTTTTTTTTTCTATTGGATGTGTTTTATAGCAGAATTAAAAAAAAATAAAATAAAATAAAATAAAATAATTATATTTTTATATATATATATATATATATATATATATATATATATATATATATATATATATATATATATATATATATATATATATATATATATATATATATATATTTATTATTATTATTCTTATTCTTATTATTATTATTATTATTATTATTTTTTTGGTCTTTTTTTTGTTTATAGCGCAAAAAATGATAACTGCAGAGGTGATTAAATACCATCAAAAGAAATCTCTATTTGTGGGGGGGGGGGAAAGACATAAATTGTATTTGGATACAACGTCGCAGGACTGCGCAATTGTCAGTTAAAGTGATTGTAAAGCTTCGATTATTAAAAAAACAAAAAACAAACATATCACACTTCCCTCCACTGTGCAGCTCGTTTTTGCAGAGTGGCCCCGATCCTCCTCTTCTGGGGTCCCTCGGCTCCTCCCCACATCAGATATCCCCCCTAGGAGAAGCGCTCTCCCGGGGGGTTACCTTGATTTTATTATTATTATTATACAGGATTTATATGGCGCCAACAGTTTGCGCAGCGCTTTACGACATGAGGGCAGACAGTACACTTACAATACAAATCAATACAGGAGGGATCAGAGGACCCTGATCCTGAGAGCTTACAATCTAGAAGGGAGGGTCAAGTGAAAACAAAAGGTAATAACCGTGGGGGATGGGCTGATGGAGAAAATGAAAATCCAGTTGTTAGGTGGGGGTAGGGTGGGCTTCTTCTGAAGAGAAGGGTTTTCAGGGATCGTCTAAAAGCTAATAAAGTAGGAGATAAGCGGACAGGTTGGGGTAAGGAGTTCCATAGGACTGGAGAGGCTCTGGAGAAGTCCTGGAGGTGAGTATGGGAGGAGGTGACGAGGGAGATAGAGAGCCGGAGGTCTTGAGAAGAAGGAAGAGAACGAGGAGGTTGGTATTTAGAGACCAGGCTAGTGATGTAGCTGGGGGCAGAGTTGTGGATGAGTTTGTAGATAGTTGTTAGTATTTTGAATTTCATTCGATGATCGGAAGCCAGTGGAGGGATTGGCAGAGAGGAGTGGTAGACGCAGAACGATTGGTAAGGTGGATGAGTCTGGCAGCAGCATTCATGATGGATTGAAGAGGTGATAGACTATGTAGAGGTCGGCCAATGAGGAGGGAGATGACCAGCGAGTGAATTAAGATCTTTGTTGTGTCATTGGTTAGAAAGGGGCGTATTTTGGAGATGGAGGTTGAGGCTCTAATGGCTGCGCTGCTATCAATGTATCCAATCAAGAGCTGAGAACCCCGGGGCAGAGGGACAGCGTGTCCCCGCCGGGTGAAGTTCCAGGGCTCAGTTAAGTAAAATGGGGGGGGGGGGGGCGGTCACTGCCAGGTGTTTTTTCACCTTAATGCATAGGATGCACGAGGGTTTACAACCCCTTAATGTAACGCAGTGCCGTATCGCAAAAAATGGCCTGGTCATGAAGGGGGGTAAATCTTCCGGATGTCAAGTAGTTAATTAGGATTTATTTAGGATCGCAGGAAACTTCCTCCAAAGCTGTAATTCTATGTATCCGGGTGCAGTTATAGAGAGAGACCACTGGGTGGCAGTGTGGACACTCGCTGGTTTCACCCATACACCAAGTGCCATGTCCTAGTTACTTATCAGCCAGAAAGGATTTATTTTGGGATCGCAGTCCATGGACTTTCTGGGCGCACAACACTCTCTTAGGCTGGGTTCACACCGTCTTCGCATGCGGCTCACAGCAGGGGGTCCGGTGAAGTCCCTGTTCTCCGTCTTCAGGAATTTTTTGCCTGAATTCGGACCTGAAACTGAGCCAAAGACGCACAGGACCCTCGTGCAATCCGCTCCGCAGTCGCCCCCCGGACATTTGTGATCCGGCCGGTCACAATCTCCTGTCATGCGAATTGGATACGGAGAAAAATCTCATCCAATTCGCATCAGTGTGAACCCATCCTCCATTAAATAAAAAATAAAATAAAAAAATCAGTTTTTAACATGCATTAATAAACTGTGTATTTTTTTGTTTTTTTTGTTTTTTATAAAGAGCGTGTTGTGTGCCCAGAAAGTCCATGGACTGCGATCCAAAAATAAATCCTTTCTGGCTGATGAGTAACTAGGACATGGCACTTGGTGTATGGGTGAAACCAGCGAGTGTCCACACTGCCACCCAGTGGTCTCTCTCTATAACTGCACCCGGATACATAGAATTACAGCTTTGGAGGAAGTTTCTTGTATACAGGAGCATCTCATAAAATTAGAATATCATCAGAAAGTTCATTTATTTCAGTAATTCAATTCAAAAAGTGAAATTCCTATATTTTATATAGATGTGTTACACACAGAGTGATAGATTTCAAGCATTTCTTTCTTTTAATTTTGATGATTATGGCTCACAGCCAGTGACACCCCAAAATTCTGTATCTCAGAAAATGAGAATATTACAGAAGACCAATATAAAAAAGTATTTTTAATACAGAAATGTTGTCTTGGTGAGAAGTCTGTCCATGTACAGTATAGGATACACTCAATACTTGGATGAATTCTGGCATCAATGCGGCGTGGCATGGAGGAGATCAGCCGGTGGCACTGCTGAGGTGTTATAGAAGCCCAGGTTGCTTTGATAGTGGCCTTCAGCTCGTCTGCATTGTTGGGTCTGGTGTCTCTCATCTTCCACAGATTTTCTATGGGATTTAGGTCAGGCCAGTTTGCTGGCCAATCAAGCGCAGTGATCCCATGATCATGTGACCAGGTATTGGTGGTTTTGGCAGTGTGGGAGGTGCCAAGTCCTGCTGGAAAATGAAATCAGCATCTCCATAAAGCTGGTCAGCAGAGGGAAGCATGAAGAGCTCTAGAATTTCCTGGTAGAGGGCTGCGCTGACTTTGGATGATTTGGGGGGTCATGTCATCTGCTGGTGTTGGTCCTTTTTGTGTTATATAAAGTCCAAAGTCAGCGCCTCTCTCTAGCAGGACATTCTAGAGCTCTTCATGCTTCCCTCTGCTGACCAGCTTTATGGAGATGCTGATTTCATTTTCCAGCAGGACTTGGCACCTCCCACACTGCCAAAACCACCAATACCTGGTCACATGATCATGGGATCACTGCGCTTGATTGGCCAGCAAACTGGCCTGACCTAAATCCCATAGAGAATCTGTGGGGAATTGTCAAGAGGAAGAGGAGAGACACCAGACCCAACAATGCAGACGAGCTGAAGGCCGCTATCACAGCAACCTGGACTTCCATAACACCTCAGCAGTGCCACAGGCTGATCTCCTCCATGCCACGCCGCAATGATGCCGGAATTTATCCAAGTATTGAGTGTATCCTATACTGTACATGGACAGACTTCTCACTAAGACCACATTTCTGTATTAATAATCCTTTTTTCTATTGTATGTTTGGGGTGAACGTGGAATCACAAATACTCCTACAGAGGCACCATCCCTAGAAGATATGCAACTATGTTTCAAAGAAAAAGTGTAGAACGGGATGGGACTTCAATTGGGCCTCAGAGGAGTGTAAACAAAATAGAATACAATACTATGATTATAGAAAAATAGACACATTTTATTTATCTGCCATAAGGCAGTACCTTCTAAAAGTAAAAATCAAGTTAAGATAAATTACAGTCTCTTGATTGGAATTCGGGGTGTGCAGGTCCCAAACAGTTACAGAGGTGTGGCCTACGCGTTTCACGGACAATTCCACTTCGTCAGGGCCTTGAAGATAGCGCAATAAGGACATCATATGAATTCTATAGATAAAATATTAATGAATAAAATACATAAATGACATGATTTACATAGACAGGAATAATGAATAACATATAAGTATATTAATACATTTGTTTTACATGGATGTGCAATCTGCTCTAATCAAGAGACTGTAATTTATCTTAACTTGATTTTTACTTTTAGAAGGTACTGCCTTATGGCAGATAAATAAAATGTGTCTATTTTTCTATAATCCTAGTATTGTATTCTATTTTGTTTACACTCCTCTGAGGCCCAATTGAAGTCCCATCCCGTTCTACACTTTTTCTTTGAAACATAGTTGCAATCCTTTTTTTACATCAGTCTTATGTAATATTCAAATTTTCTGAGATACAGAATTTTGGGGTGTCACTGGCTGTGAGCCATAATCCTCAAAATGAAAAGAAAGAAGTGCTTGAAATCTATTACTCTGTGTGTAACTCATCTATATAAAATATAGGAGTTTCACTTTTTGAATTGAATTACAGTGGAACCTCGGATTACAAGCATAATCCGTTCCAGGAGAATGCTCGTAATCCAAAGCACTCGCGTATCAAAGTTTCCCCCATAGAAGTCAATAGAAACAAAAATAATTTGTTCCGCATTGACTTCAATGGCTTGCAATACCGCATGCAGCCAGAGGCAGGGGGGGCGCCGGAGAGCCTCGGAAACAGCCGGAAAGGCCCGTGGACACTTCGGCCAATCTTGGCAAACCTCAGGAACGTAGTATTTCCAAGCATTTCTGAACGGCTACGATCGGCGTCGATCGGCTCCGGCGCGGCGCCCCCCCCCCACCTCAGGCCAAACGCGGTACTGCACTCCGCTTTGGCCTGAATCCTCCTCCTTTTGCCAGACAAAACTCACAAACCGAGTTAGGATTTTTCAAAATGCAGTGGTCGTATTACGAAACGCTCGTTAACCGCATTACTCGCAATCCAAAGTTCCACTGTACTGAAATAAATGAACTTTTTGATGATATTCTAATTTTAGGAGATGCTCCTGTATATTTTATCCTGTATTGATGGAATCTCCTATCTCTGGTGAATTCTCTTCCTTTGTTTCAGGTGACCCGTAGGTTCGGCATCCCAGGCCTGAAGCGGGCGATGGATTGGTTTGGGTATCATGGAGGACATCGCCGCTCCCCTCTTCTCCCGCTCACAGATCAGGAGCAGAAGGACTTACGGACGGTGTTTACGGACAACGGCTGGCTTTGATCCGGGAAGAAGGTTGAAACGGGATCTCCTTCCTTCCACTTCTTCCTGAATGTTTCATTTTTCTATGTAGCGGGGTGAAAACCCGAGAAGGAAATATACACAACATAAAATAAATCCTCCACATGGAACAAATGTGTTTTCATTAAAGAAAAGATAAATGTGATCTCATACAAGGCTGACTTCTCTGCCCCCTCATTTCCCCCTACTGGGGCGCCATCCGCAGGGCTGCTACAAAACAATTCGTTTCGGGTGGAACAGTAAGGGGGGGGGGGGGGGGGGGGCTCTGATGGGACCCTGATATTAGGGAAGACTCTGATCAGGATTGTGGTGTAGGGTGGGATTCTGAAGGGGACTCGGACATAAGAGGGGACTCTGAAGGGGACTCAGATGTACACAAGAACTCCTATACATCTGAGTCCTTGTACACATCTAAGTCCGCTTCAGAGTCCTTCTATACATCTGAGTCCCTTTCAAAGGACTCTGAAGGGGACTCAGACATAAGGAAGGACTCTGAAGGGTATACAAGGACTCCCCTGGTATGAAATATAAAAACCTAAAGCCGCAGTCACATGACCACCATCCTCTCCTCTTCTGGTTATTTCCTGGGGTCCTCTCTCAGGTGTCCTTATCACTGCCTGTGGGCACATGACCCTCCTCTCCTTTTCTGTTTACTTCCTGGGGTCCTCTTTCAGGTGTCCTCATCACTGCCTGTGGTCACATGACCCTCCTCTCCTCTGCTGGTTACTTCATGAATCAGAGCAGGAAATGAGCGGTGACTGGGATGGAGGAGAGGAGGAGGAGTCGGGATGGAGGAGGAGTCGGGGGGGAGGGGGGCTCTCTGATTACATTTAATTGTCTCCTGGAGTTCAGAATGAAAGCAGAACTGACCCCTCTTCTTCTTTACAAGGAAGCCGCCATCTTAGGCTCTGTCTGACCTGCGGTTGCCATGGTGATACACATGTGATGACCCTGGACATTGACTGGCAGTTCAGTTGAGAGCACAGTGACAGTTGTACCGGCGGCCTTGTGACTGTTCTGGGGACTCGGATCCATCGCTAGGCGGAGCTCCTTTGAAGAAGAAAGTTCCGAACACATCCTTGAGGATGACCCCCCCCGCCCCTGGAGAGGTGCAACCCGTCCTCTCTCTGACCCCGCGCAAGATGAACTCATGGGGCCCCGGATACGGGTGTATTTAGGGGGGTTGTTTGGGAAATCTGTATCTAAAGCGTCCCTCCCCCCTGAGAAATACCTCCCCCTGAAAAATAACTCCTCCCCCCCCCCCCCCGAGAAATACCTCCCCCTGAGAAATATCTCCCCCCGATAAATACCCCCCTGAGAAATACCTCCCCCTAAGAAATAACTCCCCCCAATAAATACTCCCCATGAGAAATACCTCCCCTGAGAAATATCTCCCTATAAGAAATACCCCCCCCCCTGAAAAATAACTCCCCCTGAGAAATACCTCCCCCATGAAAAATACCTCCCTCCTGAGAAATACCTCCCCCTAAGAAATACCCCCCCCCCCCAGAAATATCTCCCTCCTGAGAAATACCTCCCCCTGAGGCATCCTTCCCCCCTGAAAAATATCTCCCCCCTGAGAAATACCTCCCACCTGAGAAATACCTGAGCTCAGCAATGCTGCGATAGAGGAGACAGTGGACCACACTGTCACCCGATGATCCTGCCCCTTATGACGTCACCATCCCATCATGCTCCGGGTGGTGATCACATAAGGGGCAGGATCACCGGGTGACATCACCCCATGCCAATATAAGTTGTGCACCGCGCACACGGCATTACAGCGGGAGAGAGCGTCGTGTCAACATTGGAAGAAGAGACGAGGGAAGAAGACGACGGAGAAGACTGGGCAAGAGCTAGCAAAAGAGTAGAAGAAGACAGCAGAAGACAGAGGGAGAAGAGGCCGGAGAGAGCAGAGAAGTCGGAAGAGACCACCGGAGCTGCCTAATAAATTACTTTAAAAACCTGTGTAGTGTGTTTTTTTTATTGACACTTTTTTTCCCCAGTTGAATGGGTAGGGGTAGGATGTACCCCATACTCATTCACATAGGGTTGGGGGCCGGAATCTGGGGGACCCCTTATTAAAGTGAGCTCCCGCATTCCGATAAGCCTCCCGCCTGCAGACCCCGACAACCAACGGCCAGGGTTGTCGGGAAGAGGCCCTTGTCCTCATCAACATGGGGACAAGGTGCTTTGGGGTGGGCGGGCCACAGGGCTCCCCCCTGCCCCAAAGCACCCACCCCCCCATGTTGAGGGCATGCAGCCTGGTACGGTTCAGGAGGGGGGGGGGGCGCTCGCTCGTCCCCACCCCTTTTCCTGAACGGCCGGGCTTCGTGCTCGGATAAGGGTCTGGTATGGATTTTGGGGGAACCCCCATGCCGTTTTTTTCAGCGTAGGGGGTTCCCCTTAAAATCCATACCAGACAGAAGGGCCTGGTATGCTCTTAGAGGGGGAACCCTTGCCGTTTTTTTATTTCAAATTTGGCGTGGCGTTCCCCCTCAGGATTCATACCAGACACAGTGCCTGGTATTGTCGGGGATCGAAGTCGGATCCCAGTTCATTGAAGTCGGACGCGTTTCTGACTTCAAGTCGCAGGGCAAAGTCAGATCCAAAGTAGGACAGTTGACGTGTCGCACCAGTGTGAACCCGCAGACCCTGACAACCAACGGCCAGGGTGAATCCGTAGACCCCGACAACCATCAGCCAGTGTGAACCCGCAGACCCCGACAACCAATGGCCAGTGTGAATCCGTAGACCCCGACAACCAACGGCCAGTGTGAACCCGCAGACCCTGACAACCAACGGCCAGTGTGAACCCGCAGACCCCAACAACCAACGGCCAGTGTGAACCCGCAGACCCCGACAACCAATGGCCAGTGTGAATCCGTAGACCCCGACAACCAACGGCCAGTGTGGACCCGCAGACCCTGACAACCAACGGCCAGTGTGAACCCGCAGACCCCAACAACCAACGGCCAGTGTGAACCTGCAGACCCCGACAATCAACGGCCAGTGTGAACCCGCAGACCCCGACAACCAACGGCCAGTGTGAATCCGTAGACCCCGACAATCAATGGCCAGTGTGAACCCGCAGACCCTGACAACCAACGGCCAGTGTGAACCCGCAGACCCAGACAACCAACGGCCAGTGTGAACCCGCAGACCCCGACAACCAACGGCCAGTGTAAACCCGCAGACCCCGACAACCAACGGCCAGTGTGAACCCGCAGACCCCGACAACCAACGGCCAGTGTGAACCCGCAGACCCCGACAACCAACGGCCAGTGTGAACCCGCAGACCCCGACAACCAATGGCCAGTGTGAACCCGCAGACCCCGACAACCAACAGCCAGTGTGAACCCGCACACCCCGACAACCAACGGCCAGTGCGAACCCGCAGATCCCCACAACCAACGGCCAGTGTGAACCCGCACACCCCGACAACCAACGGCCAGTGTGAACCCGCAGACTCCCGACAACCAACGACCAGTGTGAACCCGCTGACCCCGACAACCAACGGCCAGTGTGAACCCGCAGACCCCGAAACCAACGGCCAGTGTGAACCCGCAGACCCCGACAACCAACGGCCAGTGTGAACCCGCAGACCCTGAAACCAACGGCCAGTGTGAACCCGCAGACCCCGACAACCAACAGCCAGTGTGAACCCGCAGACCCCGACAACCAACGGCCAGTGTGAACCCGCAGACCCCGAAACCAACGGCCAGTGTGAACCCGCAGACCCCGACAACCAACGGCCAGTGTGAACCCGCAGACCCTGAAACCAACGGCCAGTGTGAACCCGCAGACCCCGACAACCAACGGCCAGTGTGAACCCGGCCTAATAGGATATCAGTGGAGTGATTGCACAGCTGATAAACAAAGGAAATGAAAGCTGGCCCAGAACCATAAGGCCGTGGTTGGTAAACCAAGTGAGAGGAAAAACGAGTGTGTAGCACCGAAGGCATAAGATAAAGCAGAGAATAGCCGTGTAAAAATAGGTTCTGGGCCAGCTTTACTTTCCTTCCTTTATCAGCTGTGCAATCCCTCCATTCATATCCTATTAACCTCTTCAGCCCCGGAAGATTTTACCCCCTCTCCGACCGGAGCACTTTTTTTACAATTTTGCACTGCGTCTCGCTTTAACTGATAATTGCGCGGTCGTGCGGCGCTGCACCCAAACAAAATTTGTGTCCTTTTTTTCTCACAAATAGAGCTTTCTTTTGGTGGTATTTGATCGCCTCTGCAGGTTTTATTTTTTGCACTATAAACCAAAGAGCAACAATTTTGAAAAAAAACGCAATATCTTTTACTTTTTGCTGTAATAAATATCAAATTTTTTCCTCAGTTTAGGCCGATATGTATTCTTCTAAATATTTTTGGTAAAAAAAAAAATCGCAATAAGCGTATGTTGATTGGTTTGCGCAAAAGTTATTACAAAATAGGGGATAGATTTGTGACATTTTTATTATTATTTTTTTTACTAATAATTAATAATAATATAATTATAAAATAATATACTAATATACTAATTATTACTAATATTAATAATAATAATTTTTTTTTTTTACTATCTGCGATTTTTAGCGGGACTGCGACAGCGGACAGATCAGACACATTTGACACATTTTTGGGACCAGTGACATTTATACAGCGATCAGTGCTATTAAAAAATACATTGATTACTGTATAAATGTCACTGGCAGCATATATTGATTGGTTTGCGCAAAAGTTATAGCGTTTACAAAAATAGGGTAGAGATTTATGGCATTTTTATAATTTTTTTTTTTTACTAGTAATGGTGGCGATCTGCGATTTTTATCGGGACTGCGACATTGTGGCGGACAGATCGGACACTTTTGACACATTTTTGGGACCATTGACAATTTTACAGCGACCGGTGCTGTAAAAATGCACTGATTACTGTAAAAATGTAACTGGCAGGGAAGGGGTTAACACTAGGGGGCGATCAAGGGGTTAAATGTGTTCCCTCTCTGTGTTCTAACTGAAGGGGGGGTGGGACTTACTAGGGGAAATGACAGATCGCTGTTCATACTTAGTATGAACACACCATCAGTCATTTCGCCCCTTAAAGAACCCGGATCTGGTGTTTACACACACAGATCCTGGTTCTCGCTGCGACATGAGCGATCGCGGTTGCTCGGCAGTCATCGTGCCCGCCGGTCATCGCAGATCCTCCCAAAAATGCATCTGCTCCTGATGAGTGGTATTATGACCACGAAACGTGTAGAGCTATCCTACGATGCCGCGTCACAGTAACTACATGCAATATCTGTATTTTATTATAGCCAATCATTCTTATCCATGTAGAAATGTTACCGGTACAATTTGGGCCCACATACCCGAGGTCTGTATTTTATTATATTTTTATCTAACCGCTTACGGACCGCCCGACGCAGGAATACGTCGGCTGTTTGAATAGGAGTGCCGTTGTAATAGCAGCAGCTAGCTACCATAACCCCGGTATCCTCTTCTTCAGCGGGCAGTCCGCTACAAGATAAAAGTGGTCATTGTGGGGGTTACGCCACAAGACCACTTTTATCGGAGGCGGGAGAGGGCCCCCCCACCCGCCACTCTCCGGTGCTCTCGGAAGAGGCGGAGGCGATCACATCTGTCCCCTGCCTGGTTATGGAGACGAGTGAGGGGAAGATGGCCGCCACCCGTCTCCATACCACTGCAGGGCGGAGGCGACGTCAAAACGTCACTTCCCCCCATAGCTCTTAAAGGGACATTTTTTTTTTTTTTTTTTTTAGAATGACATAATTTTTTTTACATTTTTTTAATTGCATTTTAGTGTAATATGAGATGTGAGGTCTTTTTGACCCCCCAGATCTCATATTTAAGAGGACCTGTCATGCTTTTTTCTATTACAAGGGATGTTTACATTCCTTGTAATAGGAATAAAAGTGACCAAAAATTTAAAAAAAAACTGTGTCAAAATAAAGTAAAATAAATAAAATAAAAAATTTTTTTTTAAAGCGCCCCATCCAGACGAGCTCGCACGCAGAAGCGATCGCATACGTGCGCAGCGCCCGCATATGAAAACGGTGTTCAAACCACACATGTGAGGTATCGCTGCGATCGTTAGCATGAGAGAAATAATTTTAGCCCTAGACCTCCTCTGTAACTCAAAACATGCAACCTGTAGAATTTTTTAAATGTTGCCTATGGAGATTTTTAAGGGTAAAAGTTTGTCGCCATTTCACGAGCGGGCGCAACTTTGAAGCGTGACATGTTGGGTTTCAATTTACTCGGCGTAACATCTTTCCCACATACCCAAGGTCCGTCATTATGTGTATCATGGTGGAATAATTGTGTACTATCAATTGTTTTGATGATATCTGTCGGGACCTTTTTTATTATATTACATTATATATACCTTCTCTACCAATTTATATGTATATATGCCCTTTGTAATTAAACAATTATTATGCTCATTGGTTCATTTCATTTAGTAGTGTGCTTCATATAAAGTCCCACAATCTCTTTCTTTTTTCATATATACTCAACACTTAATTTGTATAGCACTTCCCCCCCTGGGGACTCAATACACTTAGAAGGTGAGGCTGATATCTTGGAGATGGCGTTGGCCGGGAATCGAACCCGGGTCATCTGCTTAGAAAGCAGCTATGCTCACCACTGCACCACCAACGCAAAGTTGCATGTCTTTTATAGTGTGGGAGGAAACCGGAGTAACCGGAGCAAACTCCATGCAGAAGGATTTGAACCAAAGACCCCAGTGCTGCAAGGCTAACCACTAAGCCTCTGTGCTGCCCATATACGGCCTCTGTTCTATAAGGCCCGCCCCCGCTGAGCGGGGTAAGTCAGTGATGTCCAATAGAGAGAGAGAGAAGGAAAGAAAGAGAGAGACAAAGAGGGAGGGAAAGAAAGAAAGAAAGAAAGAGAGAGAAAGAAAGAAGGAGAGGAGTAAAGTAAGAGAGAGAAATAAAGAAATAAAGAAAGAAAGAAAAAGTATCCACCTGCTCTTCTGCCCCACCTCTGTACCCCCCCGCTCTTCTGCCCCACCTCTGTACCCCCCTGCTCTTCTGCCCCACCTCGATACCCCCCTGCTCTTTTGCCCCACCTCTGTACCCCCTGCTATTCTGCCCCACCTCTGTACCCCCTGCTCTTCTGCCACACCTCTGTACCCCCTGCTCTTCTGCCCCACCTCTGTTCCCCCCTGTTCTTCTGCCCCACCTCTGTACCCCCCTGTTCTTCTGCCCCACCTCTGTACCCCCCGCTCTTCTGCCCCACCTCGGTATCCCCCTGCTCTTTTGCCCCACCTCTGTACCCCCTGCTCTTCTGCCCCACCTCTGTACCCCCTGCTCTTCTGCCCCACCTCTGTACCCTCTGCTCTTCTGCCACACCTCTGTACCCCCTGCTCTTCTGTCCCATCTCTGTACCCCCTGCTCTTCTGCCCCACCTCGGTACCCCCCTGCTCTTCTGCCCCACCTCGGTACCCCCCTGCTCTTCTGCCCCACCTCTGTACCCCCTGCTCTTCTGCCCCACCTCTGTACCCCCTGCTCTTCTGCCCCACCTCTGTACCCCCTGCTCTTCTGCCCCACCTCTGTACCCCCTGCTCTTCTGCCCCACCTCTGTACCCCCCTGCTTTTCTGCCCCACCACTATAACCCCCTTCTCATCTGGCCCATCTCTGAACTCCCCCTGCTCCTCTGTCCTACAATAATAACACTGCACTACAATAACACACTATAATAACACTGCACTACAATAACACACTATACTAACACTGCACTATTTATAATATAATAACTAAATAACTGCGCCCGCGCAGCTTAACACACAACTCCGGCAATGCCGAGATACCTGAACTCCCACGCCTGCGCGGGAGTGACGTCATGTTGGCCCGGCCAATTAAATCGGGCGGAGACCTGGAAGCCACCTGGCCAAAGCTGGCAGTGGCTCCAGGACACCATAGCGCTGGAACGCTATGAAAAGTAAAGATCCGGTTTAAGACTCCTGGCAGTCCTCCTTGGTTGGCCTGCGCTGCTTCACTACCTGGAATAAATCCCGTAGGTGAAGACGGGTCTGATTATTACGAGTTTCAACATCGGGATCAACAGCCAGTGTTGCCCTTTGTTGACTAATGCAGGAATCCAATTGTGCATTGATGTCATCAGTCGCTGGTGACATAACGAAACTCGGTAATGAGAGGATACCACCATTCTGTGGGATTATGTTGCTTTGATCCCTAGGAGGCGTGACGCTGGGAATGGTAACGTCATTCTTGTCCAAAGCTATGTTCACATTTGACCTACGACGTACCATGCTGGGATAGACAATAAATGTACTCCATCGTGGCCTTGGGCCTGAACCCATTGCTGGGGTCATGGTTGGAAGGATCTCATCACTCCGAGGCCTAGTGTTATTCCTGGTAGGTGCGACGCTGGGAATGGTAACGTCATTCTTGTCCAAAGCTATGTTCACATTTGACCTACGACGTACCATGCTGGGATGGACAATAATTGTACTCCATCGTGGCCTTGGGCCTGAACCCATTGCTGGGGTCATGGTTGGAAGGATCTCATCACTCCGAGGCCTAGTGTTATTCCTGGTAGGTGCGACGCTGGGAATGGGAACGTCAGTGTTGTCCAAAGCTCTGTTCTCATTTTTCCTCTTTTGTGGCAAGATATTCCTGTGCCCGACCACCATTTTTTGTTTGAGCTTCTTTATTCGCTGTCTTAGCCGAGCAAGAAGGGAAGCTCGAGGAGGTGCGACTCTGGAAACGGGAACATCAATCTCTTCCATAGAGCTGTCCACATTTTCACTTGTTGAAAGGATGTCATCGCTCGTTGGGAAAATGCTATCTCTAACCACGTAGTCTCCAAACTTAATTGGCCTACGTTCCTTCACTGGCCGGCATAAATGCCGTATGTGAGCACGGATGTGATCCCTAGGGGGTGCGACTCTAGGAATAGGAAAGTCAGTCTCTTCCATGGTGTTCTCCACATTTTCTCTTGTTGGAAGGATTTCATCACTCGTTGGGATTATGTTGCAAGCTTTGAACTTGATGATGGTTGGCCGGTGCTTCATCTGTTTGCGCCTGACCACCATTCGTGGTGTACTTCTCTCCATTCGCCGGCGCAGCCAGGGATGTATGTAATCTGGAGGAGGTGCGACTCTGGAAATGGGAATATGACGGACTTCAGGCACCCTGTTGGGTATATCCACTAAGAAGCTGCTTCTTAAGCTCTGGAAGACGAGCACATCAGTCTCTTCCATAGAGCTCTCCGCATTTTCACTTGTTGGAAGGATGTCATCACTCGTTGGGAACATGTTGCTATCTCTAAACAGTTTGGTTGGCCTACGTTTCTTCACTGGCCGGCATAAATCCCGTATGTGAGCACGGATGTGATCCCTAGGAGGTGCGACTCTGGGAATAGGAAAGTCAGTCTCCTCCATGGTGATCTCCGCATTTTCACTTGTTGGTGGAATGGTTTCATCGGTTACTGGTAGAATGACAGCAGTTGGTGGTGGGGTGATGTTGCTACTTTTTGGTCGGAACAGTCGACAGAATGGCTTGAAATATATTAGGAGCAGTACCACCAGCATGGTGATAAGCCCCAGAAAGCATTCTGACCGGTGCTCAGTAACAATATTTATAAGTACGGGTGGGACTGTGTTCTCTAAGGTCACCCACCCCTTGGAGTAGACTGACCAGAGCCCAGTGACCATCCATTGGTACCAATCACCAGCATTTATGAGCAGGGATGGGACTGTGTTCTCTAAGGTCACCCACCCCTTGGAGTAGACTGACCAGAGTCCAGTGACCATCCATTGGTACCAATCACCAGCATTTATGAGCAGGGATGGGACTGTGTTCTCTAAGGTCACCCACCCCTTGGAGTAGACTGACCAGAGCCCAGTGACCACCCATTGGTACCAATCACCAGCATTTATGAGCAGGGATGGGACTGTGTTCTCTAAGGTCACCCACCCCTTGGAGTAGACTGACCAGAGCCCAGTGACCACCCATTGGTACCAATCACCAGCATTTATGAGCAGGGATGGGACTGTGTTCTCTAAGGTCACCCACCCCTTGGAGTAGACTGACCAGAGCCCAGTGACCACCCATTGGTACCAATCACCAGCATTTATGAGCAGGGGTAGGATTATGTTCTCAAAGGCCTGCCCCCTGCTGTTCCAGATATCGATCAGTATATAAACGAATCCACTCAGCTGCAGGAACTTCAAATAGCGTCCTAATATTCTGGCCAGGTAATTTTGGCGCAGAATGTGCTTCAGAATGGGAACACATATTAGGACTGCCGAGCTAAACCAGAATGGAGGGCTGGTCAGGAATAAAATCCAGTTGATGAGTTCTAGGATTATGTTCTCATAGGATACCCCCCTGCTGTTCCAGATATTGATCAGTAGAAAAATCAATGCACATAGCTCCAGTAACATCATATAGCGTCCTATTATTCTGACCAGGTAATTTTGGCGCAGGATGTACTTCAGAATGAGAAAACTTATCAGGACTGCCCAGCTAAACCAGAATGGAGGGCTGGTCAGGAATGAAAACCAGCTGATGGGTTCTGGAGGGTCGTTTTCAATTCCTCTAACTGTTTCCTCCACTGGCTGCTCCGTCCTGTTCATGTTCTGCTCCTGCATGTGGGTCTGTGGGGACTGTACATCTCTGGGCGGGATCTTCGCTGGTTGCTGTGTTGTCTCCACAATCCCCTCCTCTGGGGACCCTGTGATGACATTTCTGGGCTCCTCCATACGGGTCTTTGGGGATTGGACATCCCTGGGTACAGCCCATGGGTATAAGATTCTAAAAATCAGCGGAATCTTCGCTGGCTGTTGTGATGTCTCTACAATCACCTCTTCCTGATCCATGTGGACCTCTGGGGATTGTTTGACGGTATTTCTGTCTACTCCCCTAGGGAGCAACAGAAGAAGAATCACGGTGAGGATTTGGTTCCTCATTTTTTTTTTAGAGAAAATTGACAGAAAATGCCAATTACTATTAATAAAAGATTAGACAATTAATGCTAATCAATAAATCGACTCTCAATTCCAATTGAGATAATGTAACGAATACAATTCAATCTCTCAGGAGCTCTTCAAGAGTAGATGTTTACTGTCTGCAAGCCTACAGTCAACTGAGAGATTCTCCCTGTGCACAGAGACTTAACGGCTGCAGGGCATATGTGACCACTGTGACGTCAGAGAGCTTGTACTGTGTGTGCTGCTATTTCTAGCCTGCAGGTCATGTGACCATTGTGACGTCATAGAGCTTGTACTGTGTGTGCTGCTAATTATACATCATAAGGAGAGATAAGCTCAGACTGGCACGACCTTTACAAAGATGGCCGCCGGAGGGCCAGTGAGGGGGCGGAGACTTCACTGTCATGAGACATCCCCATGGAAACCAGGAAGGTGGAAGTGACAAGAACAAGAGGCGGCTGTGAGTGGAGATCCCGATGGCTTTGGGGAGGAGGACTGACCAATCAGGAGCGGAGGGGGAGGAGCTCCAGGTGCCAGCATTACCGCACAACAACACAGCCCCGGGCATAGGAGGAGGAATCCCCGGATGTGGATGGGGCCGCCCGAGGAGACAGCGGGTCCCGGTAGTCGTTGTGCTGATGGGGAAGTCGGGGAAGCTGCGCCGCCCCGGTGTGGCCGGGAAGATGAAGCGCCGGAAGAAGGGGCAACAGCAGCGACCGCAACCCGGAGGAGAGGAGACACCGGGAGGCCGCACGGAGCAGTGTTGCCAAGCGCCAGTAAATTTACGGGCAGCCCGTGAAAGCCCGTAGTAAGGGAAAAGTGGCAGTAAAAATGGCGGCGATCGGCTCGGGTCAGAACTGCGCATGCGCGATTCCGGAAATCCCCGAGAAGATCCGATCTTTAGCCGCCGCCGAGTCTCTTGCACGTGACGTGTACACGTGTGCCTGCAGTGACAGAAGGAAAGCTGGAATCAAGGTACATAGAGAACTTTCTGACTTTTCTTTGCATTGTTTGCTTGGATTTTATTAGTAGCTCACCATATGGTTTTGCTTCTTGCTGGACACCGAATAACATCCACCACCCTTATAATAGTGAGATTTATTACACAATCAGGAATATATCTGTTCACAGCCTAAGCAACTGTCTATTGTTCAGCAACTGTTTTCTGAACTACAACCATATATACTTCATAAAACCCATCATGGAGGGTCCCAACATCAATATGATGGCAGACCATAGAGAATGGCTCCGGGCACTAAAACCCATCGGTGCCGGACGCACATAAGAGACGTATTTTCTTGTGACGGAACCCAGAATTTACCTTCACATCCTAATGCAAAGTTTATTAAATCGCAGCCAATTGTCTAGTTCTCTCCTTTTTGCTTCTGCATTTTGCTTTTTTTTTGTGCATTATTCTGTGTTTTTTTTTTTTCATCCAGATAAAAGTGAAATGTATAGTAGAGGTTTCTATAGGGTGGGGGGGCTTGTTTTCTGTTCCCCAACCCACAGTAGCATAGCACACAGGTTTAACTGGACCCCATAGAAAATAATGGCAATCCTCTTTGATGCATTAAATCGCACACAGGTGTGAACAGGGCCCATTCACACTGGACGCAAAATAAAATCATCTATTTTAGCATGCAGGCTGGTGCTAAGCACTGTTTCAGCACATCGGAGCTTTACTTTTTTTTTTTACTACATTGAAGTGAAAGGAATTTACACTTCATTCGTGGTCTCTTCACAGCAGTGCGTTGCAATGTATTCCGGTGCCATCAGATGCACTGCAGAAAAAAACCCAACGTGTGTACTGCATGGCACATGATACCAGAATTGTGTGAATGGGGCACATAGAAAACTACTGTTTTCTTCATCCCCCCCCCTCCCCCCCGCTGTAATTAGCATGGTGTGCAGAAACCTGTCATTCACCCTACATAGTATGAAAAAGTCTTAAAGCGGGGCTCCACCTAAACCGCCAAAAAAAAAAATATTAAAAGCCAGCAACTACAAATACTGCAGCTGCTGACTTTTAATAAATGGCCACTTACCTGTCCCGGGGTCCAGCGATGTCGGCAGGCGACGCAGAGAACCCGCTTGGTTCTCGGCAGCTGCCGCCGCCATCCTAGGTGAGGGAATCAGGAAGTGAAGCGTTGCAGCTTCACTTCCCGGTTCTCTACTGCGCATGCGCGAGTCACGGTGCACATCGTAACTGGTCCCCGCTCTCTCCTGGGAGCTGTGTGTTTCCCAGGAGACAGCGCGGAGGGACAGGAAGAGGCATGGGAGTCTATGCCAGAAGTGGGTGCAAATACCTGTCTTAGACAGGTATCTGCACCCCCCTCCCCCCCGAAAGGTGCCAAATGTGACACCGGAGGGGGGGAGGGTTCCGAATAGCGGAAGTTCCATTTTTGTGTGGCACTCCGCTTTAAGGTTTCATTTACACCAGGATTTGTGAGTGAGTACATGCTCTTCTTACTGTGCGTCGTGTTTAGGACAGCCTCATTCATTTCAATGGGCTGCCTTATGCCAAGAAACATGAAAAAGGTGCCTGCTCCTTCTTAAAAAACCACGTACTGCAGTACCATGCATTTTGCCAAACACTAATGCATCTGCTGTGCGTCTGTACAGTGGCAGCATGCTTTGTTAGCGTTGCAGCAAAGCACAAGACTTTCTGCATCTTCCCGCAACACACTTGTGTGAAGGAAGCCTAAAAACATTTGTAGTGCAAGCTCTGTGACCCATATAGGTACACAAACATTCTACCATAAGGCCCCTTTCACACTGGGGTCGTTGGCGCCGTCAGCGGTAAAGATAGCGGCGATTTACCGTTGTTTTTGTGGGGGTTTTCAGCCGCTAGCGGGGCGGTTTTAACCCCCGCTAGCGTCCGAAAAAGGGTTAAAATGATCCGCAAAGCGGCACTTTCCCGGCGGTCCGGCAGCAGTGCCCATTCAGTTGTAACCTCTAACCATCTCCTGTATCATGTCTACAGTCTCTGAGGGGGAGTCTGGAGAGGAGTGAAGAGTGGGAGTGCCGCCAGGATGGGGGTCATAGGAGAAGTCAGACGTGTGTGGACTATGGAGAGGAGACTATAGGATAAAAGCAGAGCCACCAAGCTGGAGCCATCTGACTGATCCCTGCACGGTGCACCTGAGAGGAGGTCAGTGACAGCGCCGCTGGGCCAGTCTGAGGGGGGGAGGGGGGTTTCTGATGTAAGGGGGGAGCGAATCCAATAATGTAAGGGGCACTGATATAAAGCTCTCCCCCTATATTAGTGACCTCCCCTTACCTTATTACTGTATTTACTGTATAGAAGGTGGTCTCTGGTCACCAGAGTGCCCCCCACATCAGAGTTTGTGGTGTTCCCCTTTACATCAGAGTCTGCAGGACTCCCCCTTACAGTGCCAGGGGGAAGTCAGTCTGCGGGCCCCGATGTAAGTGGGAACTGTGATGTAAGGAGAAAGCAGTGGACTCTGATATATGGTGGTCTCTGGTCACCAGAGCCCCCCCCCCCCCCTCTACATCAGAGTTCCCTCTTAGATGATGATCTGCAGCGTTCCCCTTTACATAAGAGTTCCCTTTGACTGTAAGGGGGGATCGTGCAGACTCTGATGTAAGGGGGAACTCTGTGCTGGCCGGGTTCTAGTAACCTGTCCTTTATGTCAATGGAGAAATCTGTTTTTTTTTGACTTTTGTTTAACCCTAAAGACATTGCTAATAGCACTAGATATATGTTTGTAGTTGAAATCTTGATATTTGCAGTGTTTGGCTATGAAAAGTGTAGTTTTAGGTAGTTTTTTTGCAGTACCAGTAAAAAATGTGGTTCTGCCAGTAAATGTCATTGTTTTTGCCAGGAGGGGGACAAAAATTTGTGCCGTTTGTAAATTTTGACATCCTGGCAGTAAATTTCACTTTGGGAGGTTGGCAACACTGGCACGGAGCCGGTTCTTCAGCCGGAGCTCCGGTGTGGGGGAGGGGAGAGACTATCACTATTTTTAGCATTATTTAAAATAACAATTACAATGATAATATTGTTCCCCCCCTTTTTTTAAATTATAATTAATTAGTAATTTTTATTTATTTTTTTTGCTACAATTATTATAAATCCTCATTCTATTATTATTTTTAAAATGAGGATTATTCATTTAATATTATTAAATATATATAAATATATATATATATATATATTTTTAATAATATTAAATGAATAATCCTCATTTTAAAAATAATAATAGAATGAGGATTTATAATAATTGTAGCAAAAAAATAAATAAAAATGACTAATTATAATTTAAAAAAAGGGGGGGAACAATATTATCATTGTAATTCTATATATATATTAAATGAATAATAAAAAAAAAAATAAAAAAATTAATAATTATTATTCATTTTTTTAATAATATTAAATGAATAACACTCATTTTAAGAATATAATAAGGATTTATAATAATTGTAGCAGAAAAAAAAATGACATAGTGATATGAGAATTTTTTTTTTTTTATATATGTGTGTTATTTTTATTAGGTAATCATAAGGTGTCAAATAAAAAATCCTGATGACCCCCTCCAGAGTAGTTCAGTGTTAATAAAGTTATATATATAAAAAAAAAAATAATGACTTGTATATTTTTTATTTTATTTTTTTCACATAGTGTCGCCAGTCGGTGTCTCTGATCACTGCCATACGAGTTCTATGACAACGCGGTACTGCACTGGTGACAGTATATCATAAATAATTTTAAAAAAAAAGAATTTTTTTTTTTTAATTAAGCACATCAATACCAGGCACTTACACCCCTTCCTGCCCATTTTCAGCGATGTCGCTGTTTAAATGACAATTGCGCGGTCGTGCTACACTGTACCCAAAACAGAATTTTTATCATTTTGTTCCCACAAATAGAGATTTCTTTTGGTGGTATTTGATCACCTCTGCGATTTTTATTTGTTGCTAAAGACCGTTCATTTTGTAAAAAAAAAAGTTTTTCTTTTGTTTCTGTTATAAAATTTTGTAAATAAGTTTTTATCCTTCACTGATGGGCACTGATAAGGTGGCACCGATGGGCACTGGTAGGCAGCACTGACGGGCACTCATGGGTGGCACTGAAAAGCTGCACTGATGGGCCCTCATAGGTGGCACTGATAGGCCTCACTGATGGCACTGATAAGGCGGCACCGATGAGGTGGCACTGATGGGCATTGATAGGTGGCACTGATGGGCACACATGGATGGCACTGGCAGGCATTGGGGAAGGGCACTGATTGATAGCTGCCTGGGCACTTATTGGCATTTCCCTGGTGGTCTAGGGTGGCATACCTGGTGGAATCCTGGTGGTCCTGGGTGGGCATCCAAGGGGGGGCTGTGCTGATAAACAATCAGCACAGATGCCCCCCCCCCTTCAGGAGAGCCGCCGATCGGCTCCCCTCTACTCTGTCAGACGTGAGTGAGGAAAAGCCGATCACCGGCTCTTCCTGTTTACAACGTGATCACCTGTGATTGGACACGGCTGATCACGCGATAAAGATCGGTGTAGCGGTATGTCAGACTGACACACAACACCACCGATCGCCGGGAGAGCGGTCGTTCTGAGAAGCCGTAATAAGACGTTCACCCAGGACGAGAGCCGCGCCGCCATGTGACGGCCGGCGGGCAGGAAGTGGTTAAGAACCCCCCCAAAAAAAACCCAGCAATGCCTCTTTCTAAATACCTTGGACTGTCTACTCTCTAAAACGGGGTCTTTTGGGGGGTATTTGTACTTTCCTGACGTTTTTGAGTCTCAACAAAAGAGATCGACTTAAGTACATCAGGACCGATCGAACTCTTAAGGCGTCAGAATACCAAGACAAATTCATGGTCCCAACTTTGTGATGGGCAGTCATCTTGGAACAGGAAGGGGCCGTCCCCAAACTGATCCCACAAAGTTAGGAGTATGAAATTGTCCAAAATGTCTTGGTATGCTGACGCCTTAAGAGTTCCCTTCACTGGAACTAAGGGGCCAAACCCAACCCCTGAAAAACAACCCCCACCCCATAATTCCCCCTCCCCCCCCCCCCCCCCACACCATAATCCACCCCTCCATCAAATGATTTGGACCAGTGCACAAAGCAAGGTCCATAAAGACATGGATGAGTGAGTTAGGGGTGGAGGAACTTGACTGGCCTGCACAGAGTCCTGACCTCAACCCGATAGAACACCTTTGGGATGAATTAGAGCGGAGACTGCGAGCCAGGCCTTCTCGTCCAACATCAGTGCCTGACCTCACAAATGCTCTTCTGGAAGAATGGTCAAACATTCCCATAGACACCATCCTAAACCTTGTGGACGGCCTTCCCAGAAGAGTTGAAGCTGTTATAGCTCCAAAGTCCGGACATTCTGGGAGTTAAACTCAGCCGCTTACAAGGAGGTGGGTGACGACTCGGGTTGTAGAACTTTTGAAGAACTTTGCGTTTACATTGTTTACATTGTTTACATTGGTGATCAGTGAGAAGAATGTCCCTTACATTGGTGATCAGTGAGAAGAATGTTCCTTACATTGGTGATCAGTGAGAAGAATGGTCCTTACATTGGTGATCAGTGGGAAGAATGTTCCTTACATTGGTGATCAGTGAGAAGAATGTTCCTTACATTGGTGATCAGTGAGAAGAATGTTCCTTACATTGGTGATCAGTGGGAAGAATGTTCCTTACATTGGTGATCAGTGGGAAGAATGTTCCTTACATTGGTGATCAGTGAGAAGAATGTTCCTTACATTGGTGATCAGTGAGAAGAATGTTCCTTACATTGGTGATCAGTGAGAAGAATGTCCCTTACATTGGTGATCAGTGAGAAGAATGTTCCTTACATTGGTGATCAGTGGGAAGAATGTTCCTTACATTGGTGATCAGTGGGAAGAATGTTCCTTACATTGGTGATCAGTGGGAAGAATGTTCCTTACATTGGTGGTCAGTGGGAAGAATGTTCCTTACATTGGTGATCAGTGAGAAGAATGTCCCTTACATTGGTAGTTAGTGAGAAGAATGTTCCTTACATTGGTGATCAGTGAGAAGAATGTTCCTTACATTGGTGATCAGTGAGAAGAATGCTCCTTACATTGGTGATCAGTGGGAAGAATGTTCCTTACATTGGTGATCAGTGAGAAGAATGTTCCTTACATTGGTAGTTAGTGAGAAGAATGTTCCTTACATTGGTGATCGGTGAGAAGAATGCTCCTTACATTGGTGATCGGTGAGAAGAATGTTCCTTACATTGGTGATCGGTGAGAAGAATGCTCCTTACATTGGTGTCAGGTCAAGGGGGGGTCAGGTCATGGGGGGTCAGGTCAGGGGGGGTCATGGCGGTCAGGTCAGGGGGGGTTATGGCGGTCAGTTCAAGGGGGGGTTATGGCACTCAGGTCAAGGGGGGGTGTTATGGCGCTCAGGTCAAGGGGGGGTCATGGCGCTCAGGTCAAGGGGGGGGTCATGGCGCTCAGGTCAAGGGGGCGGTCATGGCGCTCAGGTCAAGGGGGCGGTCATGGCGCTCAGGTCAAGGGGGCGGTTATGGCGCTCAGGTCAAGGGGGGGTCATGGCGCTCAGGTCAAGGGGGGGTCATGGCGCTCAGGTCAAGGGGGGGTCATGGCGCTCAGGTCAAGGGGGGGTCATGGCGCTCAGGTCAAGGGGGGGTCATGGCGCTCAGGTCAAGGGGGGGTCATGGCGGAAAGGTCAAGCGGGGGAGGGTCATGGCGGTCGGGTCCAGCCGGGGAGGGGGTCATGGTGGTCAGGTCAAGTGGGGGTCGGGGGGTCATGGTGGTCAGGTCCAGCCAGGGGGGGGTGGCTCATGGTGGTCAGGTCCAGTTGGGGGGGGGGGGGCGGGTCCAGACAGAGGTCATGGCAGTTAGCAGGCAACAGAGTGGTCATTGTAATTTCAGCACACAGGAACAGCACTCAAATATTTGCCCTAAACATAATATATTCAATATTAAATACAATAATATTTGTTCTGTAATAAAATAATAAATCCCAAGTCATTTATGTGTTCAAAACATGACAATCCTCTTTATTAATACAATCCTTAAAGAGGAGTTCCACCCAAAAGTTGAACTTCCGTTTTAAGCACTCCCCTACATGCCACCTTTTGGCATGTAATTTATTTTGGGGGGGGGGGGGGTAACTAGTTTTGAGACTAAGGACTTCCTGTCCCACTTCCTACTTCCCCCTACTGTCTGCCTAGGCGGCCCCTCCCTCTCTGCAATTTTCTGGGACATGTTACAGGTCCCAGAAGATTGCCTATCCACTCGGAGAGCGCAGCGCAAATCGCGCAGCGCAAATCGCGCATGCACAGTGCGCGCCCGGCCGTGAAGCCGCAAGCTTTTCAATGGAGGTGCCGCGGAGGGGAGGGGGAGCGAGGTTCCGTGCGGCCGCATCTCTGGACCGCGGGACAGGTGAGTGTCTGTTTATTAAAAGTCAGCAGCTACACTTTTTGTAGCTGTTGACTTTTAATAAACGAAAAAAAAATCCTGGACCTCCACTTTAAGGCCACAATTAAATCTTGGGCGGCCTCCTTGAATGTAGCATGCCCTAGTTATATGGGCATGTCGCCTTCTGTCCCCCTTTTTTGGATGAACCCTGAACTTCCTCACTTCCATTCCTTGCCGGATTCCATAATTTGGGTGAGTAAAGGTATAAAGACCTTGGGGGGGGGGGGGGATATTACCAGGGGGAGGGGAATTGTTGACCAAATGAAAGCTGGACATGACTTGCCCAACTCTTACTTATTCCGCTTTTTTCAATTGAGACATGCTTCTTGAATCCAAGTTCACGACATTGGAATAGAGACTCCACCTACCGCCCTTGAAGATCTTCTATTGACCGAAGACCTTGCCAAGCCTTTCTCAGTGACATATAAGGATCTATTTAAAAAAAAAAAAAAACCACACACCGCCTGCAGTGACTAAATGCAGGGAGAGGGAGGGTGCCGGAAGTGCCAGATATCCAGGGGGGAGGGGACTGGGATGAGCTTTGGGAACAACCGTTCAAACATTTAGTGTCAGCGAGGGATCGATCAATCCAAATTCCTTCATAGGAGTTGTTATACTCCAGCTAGACTGGCCAAGATCTATCCCAGTTCTTCAGATGAATCCTGGCTTTGCTCCACTTCCCAGGCCAACACATAGTTTGGAAGTGTCGCCAGATTCAGACTTTTTAGGACTGAAGTCGCTCCCTTTTATATCGGACGTCCTGACAATCCCCCATACCTTTGTCTGCCAAAGTATGTCTTCTAGGCCTTGTGGAGGAGGTGGTTCCCTCTCGGGGCCCTTAGAACCCTACTAAATACCCTACTATTTTATGGCGGGAGAGCCAGACTTTTACCCTGGAAAAAGGTCAAACGCCCCTTCGGCATCCATCTGGAAGGTCTTAGTGGAGGGGTGGGCAATCTTTCAGAGGTTGAGCTCTACCTGGACAACATGGAGGAAATCAAAGATCCCCAGAGGAATGGGAGGGGGTCGCCCTTTAAGAAAAAAAAAATACACAGCATAGTGTCCTGTGTCCCCCCCCCACTCCCACTGGTGTCCTCCACTCCTTTACATCATCCCCCCCCCATACAATAGTGTTGTCTGCCTCCCCATAGCAGTGTCCTGCCCCCCTTCACATACCCCCCCACTATAGTGTCCTCTGCCCCTCCTACTTCTGCAGTGTCCTGTGCCCCCCCCCCCCAAAGCAGTGTCCTCTGCTATCTTCACACACCCCCACTGTAGAGTCCTGTTTCCCCCCCCCATGCAATGTCCCCTGCCCCCCCATGCAGTTTCCCCTGTCCCCTTTACCCCCCTCCCCGTAACAGTGTCCTGCCCACCTCCACACTGCCGTAAGGTCCTCTGCCCCTCCTACTTTTGCAGTGTTCTGTGCCCCCCCCCCCCAAAGCAGTGTCCTCTGCCCTCCCCCCATGCAATGTCCCCTGCACCCACCCCTCCCCCCTACTGTAGTGTCCTCTGTGCCCCACCCATGCAGTTTCCTCTGCCCTCTTCACACACCCCCACTGTAGTGTCCTCTGCCCTCCCCCCCATGCAAAGTCCCCTACACATGCCCCCCCCCCCCCCCCACCTGTAATGTTCCCTGCCCTCCCTGTGTGATGTCCTCTGTCCCCTTCACACCAGTGTTTAGGTAGCCTCTCCTACCTTACACCGGTGTATAGCAGAGCAGAGAACGGGAGAAGTCACAGTACTGGATGGGGGGCGGGATCTGACAGAGTTAACTTTTTACATTAGCAAGCTGGTGATTGGTTGCTAGGCTCCTGCCCCCGCCCTCCATCCAGTACTGTGACTTCTCCCGATCTTTACATTACAGTGAAGAGGAGAGCGGTGTCTGGGGGGAAAGGTCTTTGTGTTGTGGGTGGGGCTGTGTTCCTGATCGACCTCCTGGCTTCCAGCGGTCGACGGGTTGATCGCCATCGAAGGCTTACCAACCCCCCGGTCTAATGAATTCCATGATGCCATTTTACAGAGCAACCTATATTTCCAGGGGTTGTGTTAAAAAATATTTTGATAAGGTATGGCGGGCCTGGATCGAATCAACCCCCACTGTGGGGTAGGGAGTTTATTTTTGTTGTTTTAAAACGGGGGGGGGTCTCAAACTGGCGGCCCCCCAACCAGAAGTGTATTTAGGTTTTGTGCTGCCCTGGGCCTGACCTTCCCCCTCACTCATCTCCATACCTAACCGGAGACAGGACACGATCGCCTCTGCCGGCTTTGGTAAGGCGGAGGGCACCAGGGGGGCCTCTCCCGCCGCTGATTAAAAGTGATCTTGCAGCGAATCCCCCGCAGAGACCACTTTTATCTGAAAGCGGACCGCCCTCTGAAGAGGATACCGGGGGTTATGGCGGCTAGTTGCTACCATAACGATATCCCTCTTCAAACAACGAACGTATAGCGACGGCGGGCGGTCTCTTAGTGGTTAAATAAGAATTATATAAAAATAAAAATGTGTAAATCCTTTGTGAAAGCGAATATTCTTGGGATTAAAAAGAACACCCTCCTACTTCACGCCCCATCCCTAAACACTTACCTGACCCACTGTCGCCGTTCCATTGTTGTCTCGGCAGCTGCCCTCACTTCCTGCTGTCACATTGGCTCCTGCTGCTGTCAGTCAAACTCATGAGCGGGGAGTGGCTTACCGAAACTTTGTGTGTCTGTGGATGCGCACAGCCCTGACTTGGAACACGCGCACATGGGTTCCTCCTCATCCACCTGGCTTGCTGAGGAGGCAACTGGAGGAAGGAGGAGCGGACAGCGCTGGCGGGGTGGGGGGGGACTACCGGAAGAGGGAGTAAAGATCCGCTCTGTGCAGTCTCATTACAATGATCTCCATTAGCTTCTGGGCCCTGTGCTGAGCGGCCAGCTTGATGCATTGCGGACACGGGAAGTCAGATGCTTGGCCCGGGTGCCATTCAGAGAAGGCTGTGCATTTTCTGAAGTGTTCTCTGTTGTCACCGCCCCCTGTCTTTTCACATCCGTGTCCCAACATTGTCCAATCAGAGAAGGCTTTGCATTAATGTAGAATCTGTAAAGCCTTCTCTGAATGGCCGACTTCCTGTATTCAGAATGTAGCAGACCAACCGATCGGGACAGGATTGGGAAGCAAGTGGAGATCGCTGTAGTAGGTGTGTGTGTGTGTATCTCTTCTCTCTCTCTCTCTCTCTCTGTCTGTCTCTCTCTCTCTCTCTCTCTCTCTCTCTGTCTTCTCTCTCTCTCTGTCTCTCTGTCTCTCTCTCTCTCTGTCTCTCTGTCTCTCTCTCTGTCTTCTGTCTCTCTGTCTGTCTCTGTCTGTCTCTGTGTCTGTCTGTCTGTCTCTCTCTCTCTCTGTCTTGTCTCTTCTCTGTCTGTCTCTCTCTCTGTCTGTCTCTCTGTCTGTCTGTCTCTGTCTGTCTCTCTCTCTCTCTCTCTGTCTGTCTGTCTCTCTTCTCCATTCTGTCTGTCTGTCTCTCTGTCTGTCTGTCTCTCTCTCTTGTCTGTCTGTCTGTCTCTGTCTCTGTCTCTCTGTCTCTCTCTGTGTCTCTCTCTCCTGTCTCTGTGTCTCTCTCTCTCTCTCTCTCTCTCTCTCTCTCTCTCTCTCTCTCTCTCTCATTTATTTTTATATATATATATATATATATATATATATATATATATATATATATATATGGGTATATATATTCTATATCTCTCAAACCCGGTCTCTACACTGACAGTGCCGATCAGCGGCGTCTCCTCCTCAAAGGGGAGACCTGTACAGATAATCGGGGCTCTGATCATCAGTGCCCATCAGTGATGCCAGTCGGTGCCGCTTACCAGTGACTCCTATCAGTGCTGCATATTAGTGCCGTCTCATCAGTGCCACCTATTAGTGGCCATCAGTGAAGGAGAAAGGATTACTTATTTACAACATTTTCTGACAAACTAAAGAGAACTTTTTTTTTTTTTTTTTTCTATTCGCATTTTTCGTCTTTTTTCGTTGTTTGCCAAAAAAAAAAAAAGTGATCAAATACCACCAAAAAAAAGGCTCTATTTGTGGGGTAAAAAAGTGATATATCATTTTTTGGGGTGCAGAGAGTCGCACGATCGCCAGCTGAAGTAACGCAGGGCCATATCGCAAAAAAATGGCCTGTCATTTAGTGGTGAAAATCTTCCAGAGGTCAAGTGGTTAATGTTTGGATGTAAATCCAGGTGATGGTGATATATTCTTTGACTCGCATCACAATCTGCCTCAGGTCTCCAGCTGGTGGTGTTACCGCACCCCGCCTGCACCTCGTCCTGTCCAGGAAGGTGTGTGATGGGGGAATATTATGTAGATGTGAAGCACACAGAATTATAATACCTCCCTGTAATCGTAGAAGTTCTCTCCTTTCATCTCTTCAGGTTCTCTGTTCATCAGTCTCATTTTTTCGTTTCTCTCTGCAGAGTCCGATAAAGATGAAGTGAGCCAAGAACTTTCTCCTTATATACTGTTCAATGTGTACAGCCAAGCGCCTGCACCAGGAGAGGGCGCCACTCACAAGCTTCCAGTGCTGGATACAGTGCGAGTTTATCTAACAATCACAGACCAGCAGGGTGAGTGGTTTATAAAATATATATATATATGTACTTTTTTATTCTCTCTCTCTCTGTGTCTCTCTCTGTCTCTCTCTCTCTGTCTCTCTGTCTCTCTGTTCTCTCTGTCTCTCTGTCTCTCTGTCTCTCTGTCTCTCTGTCTCTCTGTCTCTCTGTCTCTCTCTCTCTCTGTCTTCTCTCTCTCTCTGTCTCTCTCTGCTCTGTCTCTCTCTGTCTCTGTCTCTCTCTCTCTCTGTCTCTCTCTCTCTCTGTCTCTCTCTCTCTCTGTCTCTCTCTCTCTCTGTCTCTCTCTCTCTCTGTCTCTCTCTCTCTCTCCTCTCTCTCTCTCTCTGTCTCTCTCTCTCTCTCTGTCTCTCTCTCTCTCTCTCTGTCTCTCTCTCTCTCTCTCTGTCTCTCTCTGTCTCTCTCTGTCTCTCTCTGTCCTCTCTCTGTCTCTCTCTCTCTCTCTCTCTCTCTCTCTCTCTCTCTCTCTCTCTCTCTGCTCTCTCTCTCTCTCTCTCTCTGTCTCTCTCTCTGTCTCTCTCTCTGTCTCTCTCTCTGTCTCTCTCTCTGTCTCTCTCTCTCTGCTCTCTCTCTCTCTCTCTCTCTCTCCTCTCTCTCTCTCTCTCTCTCTCTTCTCTGTCTCTGTCTCTGTCTCTCTCTCTCTCTCTTCTCTCTCTCTCTCTCTCTCTCTCATCACGTGCAGGGTAGGGTGCGGCTGATATATTCAATTTTTTAGAAGTATTGGTCAAAAAACGGACCAATATTGCTTCAAGGGTTTTACCAGGATGCATGCATCACCCCAGTACTGTTTCTTAGAGCGGACGGTTGGCTTTTTTTTTTTTTAATAACGATCAATGTGGCTCAGCAGCAGCCGCTCTGCAGTTATTACAATCAGTGGAGGGGACGTCCCTTCCCCCGCTCTCCCTGGCTCTCCTATCCCACTGGGAGGCCCGAGCAACCAGCCGTCACGTCCGCCGGCTGGCTGAAGACCCGAACAAAGCCGATGCTTTGGTCTCGGATCTAGTAATCGGGAAGCGATGTCGAGGATCACTGGTATCTTAGGGTCCTTTCACACTGGGGCGGTTTGCAGGCGCTATTGTGCTAATAATAGCGCCTGCAAACCGACCCGAAAGTGCCGCTGCTTTGATTCCAGTGTGAAATCCCCGAGGGCTCTCACACTGGAGCGGTGCGCTAGCAGGAAGGTAAAAAAAGTCCTGCTAGCAGCATCTTCGGAGCGGTGAAGGAGCGGAGTGTATACCGCTCCTTTACCGCTCCTGCCCATTGAAATCAATGGGACGGCGCGGCTATACCGCCGGCAAAGTGCTTCTGTAGAGGCGCTTTACGGTGGTTTTTAACCCTTTCTCGGCCGCTAGCGGGGGGGGGGGGTAAACCGTTAGCGGCCGAATACCGACGGTAAAGCGCCGCTTACAATAGCGGCGCTTTACCGCCGCCCCAGTGTGAAGGGGCCCTTAAAGGCGCCAGTTTAAAAAAAAAAAAAAAAAAGTATACAAAACTGCTGATCTTGACGTTTTTGAATACTTTGAAGTGCAGTGGAGGGGTTTTGGGGTCTTATAGATCTCTCCATAAAGAGTACCTGTCACTGCCTATTACTGTCACACGGGATGTTTACATTTGTTGTGACAGCAATAGCAGTGATAAAAAAATAAAACATTTTTTTTAAAACGACAGTGTAAATTTTTTTTTCTGTAAGTATTCAAGACCTCGGCTATCGGCAGGAGAGGTGGCCAATCGTATCGGCACAGAAAAACAATATCGGTCAATCCCTAGTACAGGGTTCGTGGGGTGCGCTGTGTGCGGAGTTCGAGGGGGGGTGCGCCACGTACAAGGTGCAGGGTTTCGGGGGTGCGCCGTGTGCAGGGTTTTCAGAAGGGGGGGGGGGGCGCGTGCAGGGTTTCGGGGGTGCGCTGTGTACAAGGTCCGGTGTTTGCGGGGGGGCACGTACAGGGTGCAGGGTTTCAGTGGTGCACCGCGTGCAGGATTTTCAGGAGGGGGCCCCGTGCAGGGTTTCGGGGGTGCGCTGTGTACAGGGTTTCGGGGGTGAGCCGTGTACAAGGTGCAGGGTTGGTGGGGTGCGCCACGTACAGGGTTTCGGGGGTGCGCCGTGTGCAAGGTGCAGGGTTCGTGGGGTGTGCCACGTACAGGGTTTTGAGGGGGGGCGTACAGGGTTTGTGGGGTGCGCCGCGTACAGGATTTTAAGGGGGTGGCGTACAGAGTTCCTGGGGTGCGCCGCGTACAGGGTTTTCGGGGGGGCGTACAGGGTTCCTGGGGTGCGCCGCATAGAGGGTTTTCGGGAGGGGAGTGCTCCGCGTGCAGGATTTTGGGGGTGCGTGCAGGGTTTCTGGGGTGCCCTGTGCACAGATTCTGTGTTGACACGTGACAGCGGGGTGCAGAGGTTGAGGGCCGCAGGTGGTGAAATGGAGTTCTGCCTGCAAAACTGAGTGGAAGGGCCACATGACAATGCCCGGTGGGCCGGATTAGGCCTGGGGGCCTTGTGTTTGGACGTTTGTGGTGTAAGCCATCATCATACAGTAGATGGGGGGGGGGGGGGTGATGACGAGTCAAACTTCTCCCCCACCCCCCCCCCTGCAAGGAAGGAGGAAAGAAGTGAACAGATTTTTAGTAATTTTTGTAGCTCCTCCTTTAAATACATCCAATAAATCCCTAGTTTGTCACTCTCCATATTGCGGCTGATCGATGATCCTGCTCCTTCCTCTAACGAACGATTTGTTGGTGTTCCTAGATGGTCAGCGGCTTCCTGGATAAGGCCGGTGTGAAGCTGATCGATCCTGACAGCGCCGAGTCCATCAGGTGAGTCTCTTCATGTTTTTTCCATTTTTCAATAATCACTATTTATATTTTGGGAACGATTCTCAATATTGTTGAATCCACTTTGCTTGGTAATGCCGCCTTTTGCTGCTGATGGGAGCGAGTCCAGCGAACGATCGATATGAACACAGGAGAGAAGACACGGCTGCACAGCGGTAGATTAGTACCGGGATTGAAAGATTCCGATTCCACAGCCAGAGAAATATTGATAAACGGCTTCAGTTTTTATATTTTGTAATAATAAAATCAATTTGGGGTAACAATTTTGCACATTAACACGATCGTCATTTATCTGCCTCATCGGTGTACTTAGCGAGGAGTATTCGGGATATACCGGTATATACCGGCCCTTCACACCTCAGATCGGCCTCATTGCACGGCCCTTCACACACCTCAGATCGGCCCCATCCCACGGCCCTTCACACCTCAGATCGGCCTCATTGCACGGCCCTTCACACCTCAGATCGGCCTCATTGCACGGCCCTTCACACCTCAGATCGGCCTCATTGCACGGCCCTTCACACCTCAGATCGGCCTCATTGCACGGCCCTTCACACCTCAGATCGGCCTCATTGCACGGCCCTTCACACCTCAGATCGGCCTCATTGCACGGCCCTTCACACCTCAGATCGGCCTTATTGCACGGCAGTGGCGGCCCGTCCACACCTCAGATCGGCCTCATTGCACGGCCCTTCACACCTCAGATCGGCCTTATTGCACGGCAGTGGCGGCCCGTCCATAGGGGGCGCATGGGCGCCGCCCCCCCCCCCCCCCCCCCCTCCAGGCAGTCCCAAAAAAAAAAAAATGTCAAAAATAAAATAAATAAAAATGTTTTAATACCGGCCCTTTAAAAAAAAAACAATAAAAGGTCCTTTAGTGCACTGTGTGCGGACGCCGGACACATTGCACTAAAGGGAAGCGCCACGTCTATGCAATCACGAGATTGCAGACGTGGCGCTGCATTTGCGGGCATTGAGCTCGCCTTGCGGCGCTTTCCGAAGCGCCGATTAGCTTCCGCCTGGCGATCGTAGTATATGTTACTACGGCCGGGCGGTTTTAATTACATCTCAGTTTGATGTCACTTCCTGTTCTCATTCTCCCATTGCGCCCGGGAGAAAGGAAACAGGAAGTATGAAGAAGACACCGCTGGAGAGGACAACGGCAAGGTAAGTAGTACACTACCGCTGTGCTCCCGTGGAGAATGGGGGGGGGGGCTGCACAGCATTGCAAGGCTGCACAGGGGGACACAGGCAAGGCTGCACAGGGGGACACAGGCAAGGCTGCACAGGGGGACACAGGCAAGGCTGCACAGGGGGGACACAGGCAAGGCTGCACAGGGGGGACACAGGCAAGGCTGCACAGGGGGGACACAGGCAAGGCTGCACAGGGGGGACACAGGCAAGGCTGCACAGGGGGGACACAGGCAAGGCTGCACAGGGGGGACACAGGCAAGGCTGCACAGGGGGGACACAGGCAAGGCTGCACAGGGGGGACACAGGCAAGGCTGCACAGGGGGGACACAGGCAAGGCTGCACAGGGGGGACACAGGCAAGGCTGCACAGGGGGGACACAGGCAAGGCTGCACAGGGGGGACACAGGCAAGGCTGCACAGGGGGGACACAGGCTGCATGTAAGGACGGACTCCGCTGGGGACACCTGATGCCATCTGGTGGCAGGCGACGTGGCTAGTGACACACTCAGGGCTCCCACTGATTCTGCATTATGGTGAGTTGAATGATTTCATTTTATATTACAATGTGATAATAGAATTAATGCGCTTCAATTATCCTGACACCATAACAACCATGGTGCCGGGATGATTGAAGTGCTAACACCAGGTGTTTGGAATATCTTTATCTGCGGATTGTTAAACTTTCTAGAATACACATTTCTATTGTTGTGTAGGATCTAGGCCTGCTGTCCCTCCTTCCCTCTCTCCCTCCATCCCTCATTCATCTCAGATGTTTACCACACCACCTTAGAGCCACGCCCACTATTTTGCTGAAACCACTCCCATTTTCACCAAGTGGGAGGGGTCAAAAGGAAGGGCGGGGTCTGGCGCCCCCCCATCCCAAAACTTCACCAGCCGCCACTGTTGCACGGCCCTTCACACCTCAGATCGGCCTCATTGCACGGCCCTTCACACCTCAGATCGGCCTCATTGCACGGCCCTTCACACCTCAGATCGGCCTCATTGCACGGCCCTTCACACCTCAGATCGGCCTCATTGCACGGCCCTTCACACCTCAGATCGGCCTCATTGCACGGCCCTTCACACCTCAGATCGGCCTCATTGCACGGCCCTTCACACCTCAGATCGGCCTCGTTGCACGGCCCTTCACACTCGCAAAAATAAAACCTGATTTAGTAGCTTTTCTAATAAAAGGCCGTGTTTTGGTTACTTTGCGGTGGATTTGATTGGTTTGTAATAAAATGAAAGTCAATGTGTTCCAAGTAACTCTGCCGTGATTTTGGTGTTCTGTTCTTTTTATTGTAATATGTCAATACATGACTCTCACATCCCGACTTTTCCTGCAGAGTCCATGGAGCCCTACCTAAGTATTGTCTATGCCGGGCTCACCGGTTCTCTCACCACGATCGGCTGTTCAGTTCTCACCCCACTCCTGTTTGAATATAAAGGTACCCGTCTTCTTATGTGATACCCTCATATACTTCTACTCCTTGTACTCCTGAAGATAGAATATAAATGGTGAATGTCTGGTCAGCAGAGAGGATACACTGCATGCTGGGCACAAAGTAACCATTCATCTTTATCTTATGGGAACACATGAAAGCCACGATGTCCCCATTAAGGCAAAGACCGCTTTTGTGTGTTCCCATGATGTGAATAAAGTTGGACGCTCTTTCTTTTAGCTGAGCATTTCCCTTGAGTCTTCTTCTGATCTGTTCCTCATTTACTCACAGAGGAGCTTCGACTTTGCAGGAGGTCCCAGTAGGGAGCACATTGGGGATTGCATAGTATTGATGGATTACATTTGTAGATGGAAGGCTTTGTCTCATTTTATGTCCTAATTATTCTGCTATTATCTTTGTTATTATAACTCCACCTTTTGGGGGAAAAAATGTTCCCGTACTACAAACGGCAAAAACGTGCATTTGTTTAAAGAAGAAAAATCCAGGAATGGTTTATTTTTACATTGTTTCAGGTATAGATATTTTTTCATTGTTACGTTGTTCCAGTTTGGATCAACTATGTATACACCATACCTGAGGGATCCCTCCCTAGATTTTCACAATTTTTAAAAAAACATTTTTCTTTCTCGAACATCACGGGACACAGAGCCTCAGTAATTACTGGTGGGTTATATAGGGTATCACTGGTGATTGGACACTGGCACACCCTATCAGGAAGTTCAACCCCCTATATAATCCCTCCCCCTTGCAGGGATACCTCAGTTTTTACGCCAGTGTCTTAGGTGATGGACGTGTAAAGATGTCCTGTGCTGAGCTCCAAAGGGAATATCCTGATATCCTATACTGGGGCAAGCCAGGCGAACCGGATCCATTCAAAGTGCCTCATGCCTGAAGAAACGAGGTTTTACCTGTAATGCTTCTCTTTTTAGAGAGCTGGACCCCGCAGATCAGAAAATGGCTTTAAACCTCCTAATTTCTGGCTGGGTGCTTTACAGGGCCAGAACTGCAGGATCCCCCTATTCGTAGGGGGCCCCAGTCTCTGACGGTTTTTTCAAACGGAGCCCACCGTGAGAGGTGAAGATTGGGTCTGTGTAAACTGAACCCTGCGGCTGGATAAGGTAAGAGGAGATTCCACAGAATTTTCTAATTCTAGTAGGTTTCTCCTTTAAGGTAAATGCATGCTATACCTATTGTGACCACCGGGGGCTGCCAAGAGCACAAACCTTCACATGCTGGATTGTCTGTCTCAGTGTTCATGCTGCACATGTCTCACAGGGTCTCAGGCCGGCTGCAAAGGTAGGATGGAAGGGGGGATTTCTCATGTTTGAATATTCCCCCCCAGGCTAGAGAGAGGCCACAGGGGTCTAGAAAGTGGTTATACCTCTCGGGCACCGCTGCCTCAGGCCACCATTTCTGACCATTGCCGTTTAGGCAGGTCTTCACTACCAGCTTCTCTACCTCCTCCCCCTCCCCCAGCCTTCCTCCATAGTATTACAGGAGAGTCGGCCAGTGCGGGAAGTGCTCGTTTTTTCAAAACTCGAGGGGGGGTGGGGTGGTAGAGGGGGGGGCGGGACGTCAGCACAGGTGCTTAGACTCCCACTCAGGCCAGCTGCAGGCTATTAAAGGCACTCTGTACAGGTGCACACAGCCTTTTGAGAGACACAGAGCTGACGGTCGCATGTAAGGTGGGACACAGGCATTCTCCTAGGCAGCATTTACTGAAGTAACACCGGACTGAGCATTGGGTAGCAAGGCTTTTAGCCAGACTACACCGCTCAGCAGTCAGTGTTCATTTGTATACCTCACACCTTGTTGCTTTGCAGTATGGGTAGAAGAGGTTCAAGCACCCCAAGAACCAGAGACACTAGGGGATCTCGTTCAGGTTCTGAGGGCCCCCTGTCAGCAGCATTCTCCCCCTCTGATGGGCCAGGGACGGCTAGCCAGGGAGAGCCATCGGGGTCAGGGGCTACACCTGCTTCTGGCACTTCAGCCCCTGTATATATTACACAAGAGGTTTTTTCCTCAACCATTAATGGTCTAGAGGAAAGATTAATGGCCGTGATTACGTCTTCACTCAGTAGAAGAAAACGCACTAGGCCTTCCTCTGTTCCCCAAGACCCTCAGACAGAGGAGCTCTGGGATAAAGGAGATGAATCCCTTTCAGAGGATCGGGATGGGACGGATGATTCCTCTTCGGAGGATTCAGGTGGAGAGGGACCCTCTGCGACTTCCCAAGAGGACAAAGTCTTAGTGCAGATCCTTACTGGATTGGTCCGCTCCACATTTAAGTTGCCCCTACCTGAAACTGCTAAAGAATCCTCTTCTGCTTTGGGGTCACTGAAACCTTTCCAAGCAGCACATGCTTTTCCTGTTCATAATTTACTTGAAAAGCTCCTTTATTCTGAGTGGGATCACCCAGACAAACGTTTTTTTCCGCCGAAAAAGTTTTCAACACTTTATCCGATGGAAGAAAAGTTTATTAAAATGTGGGGAATACCGGCTATTGATGCCGCCATTTCCTCCGTAAATAATAGCCTGACTTGTCCTGTAGACAATGCTCAGATGCTCAGGGATCCTGTAGATAAAAGGATGGAATCCCTATTGAAGGATGTATTTTCCTTAGCAGGTTCAGTGGCCCAACCTGCAGTAGCAGCGATTGGAGTCTGTCAATACTTAAGAGACCATGTTAAGCAGGTCATCAAAGTATTACCTGAACAGCAGGCCCAGGGGTTTGCTAACCTTCCAGTAGCCTTATGCTTTGTGGTTGACGCCATTAGAGATTCTTTTTTTTTTTGGGAAAATAGTCTTTATTGAAATTAGGCATAAATTTATACAGCACATTTGAGGTCTATGCATAGAAACATAAAATATAATCACATATGGTACGTTTACATACATCAGCGCCTTGCAAGGCTGGCATTGCATATCAAAGGTATATCTATGGTTAATAGCTCTGTGGGGTTCTAACAGACTGAGTTGGAACGTTTATTATATAGTTGTGCGTTTTGGTTACTAGGTATTGATATTCTTGTTTTCACGCATTATTATACACATGTTTCCCCGTCTCCCAGCCATCCGTCCCAAATCCTTGAGTATTTCTGACTATTTCCCCTGTGTTTGTAGATCAACTGCTTGTATGGGAGGGAATTGTTAACTTCCCTCTTCCAGCCTGTTATAGTGGGAGTTACGTTCTGCATCCAAGTCTTGGCAATCACTTTCCTAGCTAAAAACAGGACTTCAGATATAAATGTGGCTTGGTATTTATCAATATCCACGTCTGGAAGAAGACCGAGTATGCACAGTTTTGGATCCAACACCACAGGGGAACCCATTTGGTCGTGTAAGAACTTAATCACTTGACTCCAGTATGTTTGAATAATAGTGCATTCCCAGATTAAGTGAAAGAAGCTACCCCTTTCTGCCTGGCAGTGAGGACACAATATAGGTCGTGTAGGTTGAAACTTCCTTATTATGTTAGGTGTAAGGTATGCTTGGTGAATAATGTATGTCTGTGTTAGCCTATCAGACAGTTTTGGAGATGTTACTTTAACATTTTCTAGAATTTCCTCCCAGTCTGATTCACTAACGGCTCCTATATCTCTTTCCCATCTTGTTTTGGCTTTTTGTATCACTTCTCTAATTCTGGGTAATCTTATGGAGTAGTACAAGTTAGATATCAATTTTTGCGAATCGGCTCCCATTATTATATCCAGGATTTGGGGATATTCCAAGATGCTACTTTCGTTTCTGAATTGAGAACGCAAGGCATGTCGGAGTTGTAGGTATTTAAACAATAATTGTTGCGGAATAGAGTATTCTTCCTTAAGAGTTTGAAATGCTTTGGGCCTAGCATTTGCCATTACCTGGTGCAGGTATATAATCCCATATCTGGCCCAAATAGTAGGGTCTGGTATTTTTTTGAGTTCCGCAAGCTGGTCGTTAGCCCATAAAGGAGTGTGAGAGTGAGTATATCCTATTTTAAGTTTTTTCTGGGCTAATTCCCATATTCGTTGATGATGTTTGAGTAACCCGTCATTAAATTGTGGACCTTTCCTGCGAACCTGACCCTTTCGTAGTATAATTTGAAGTGGGGAAGATAAGGGACTGTCTGGGCTACTAGATACTAGTGTACTATATCGTTGTCTTTCATTATTATGGTAGTGGTGCATGTGTGACAGTTGTGCCGCTATGTAGTATTCCTGCAGATCTGGCAGAGATGTTCCCCCCATATCTGTAGGGTTTTTAAGGACATTCCAAGCTACCTTATGTCTTTGGTGTCCCCAGACAAAGGTGTTCAAAATAGATTCCATTTTTTTGAAAATCCCTATGGGGATATATAGTGGGGCATGCCATACCATGTAGAGGATCTTAGGTAAGATAATCATTTTTATGATATTTATCCTCCCCATTACTCCCAGTGGTAGTTTGGACCAAGCTTGTGTTTTGGTTTTTATCATGTTAAACAATGGTTCTATGTTATTGGTTGTATATTCACGTAAGTCTCTTGTAACCAGTACCCCTAGATATTTAATAGTGTTTACTCTGACTAATGGTAGTTCTGGGTGTATATTGGTTGGGGGAAACTGGTCTATGGGGAGTATCTGTGATTTTTCCCAATTTATCCGTAGACCTGAGAATTTCCCCATTTTATCTATTGTGTCTAGAGCTGCTTGAAGTGATGGGCCCTGATCGGCTAGATAGAGTATCGTGTCATCTGCATATAGTCCGATCTTCTCTATATAGTCGCCTATTCTGAGACCCACTATGTCCATGTCAGCTCTTATAGCTATGGCCAACGGCTCCGCTGCCAGGGCATATAGCAGCGGAGAGAGGGGACATCCCTGGCGTGTGCCTCTTTCTAGGGGGAATTGCTCCGACATACAACCATTAACGAAAACCCGTGCTTTTGGTGACTGGTAGAGTATTTGTACCCACTGTATAAAATTGGGACCGAATCCATATTCTTGTAGACATTCCCATAAAAAAGGCCATTCCACTGAGTCGAAAGCCTTTGCTGTGTCTAGGGCCACCACTACTCTGGTACCTCGATTGTCGTGCTGTGCTTGAATATTTAGAAAAAGTCTTCTTATATTCATGGCCGTATTTTTCCCGGGCATAAAGCCGGTTTGGTCTGGGTGAATTAAAGAAAGAATGACTTTATTTAGGCGGGATGCTAGAATTTTGGCCAGTATCTTAATATCAACTTGAAGTAGTGAGATTGGGCGGTAGGACTCGGGATATCTGGGGTCTTTTCCTGGTTTAGGTAATACTATTATCTGCGCTTCTTGCATTGATGGGGGGAGTGTTTTATGTTTAAATATTTGTTGATATAGTTTTTGCAATTTCGGGACTAGTATTTCAGGGAATGCAGTGTAGAATTCTAGTGGTAGGCCGTCTAGTCCGGGGGCCTTAGATTTAGCTAGTTGGGACAGTGCTTCAGATATATCTTCTTGGCTAATGGGGGCGTCTAGTTGCTTAGCCTGTTCTAATGTGAGTCTAGGGAATTGAATTCTGTGTAGGTGATTTTTAATTTCTTGTGCGGAGTATATTGTCTGAGTTTTATATAAATTCCTATAGAAGTTTAGGAAGATGTCTGCAACTTGGTGTGGGTCTGTCACCTCGTCTCCTTGTGGGGTAGCTAGGGTCACCACTACTGGGGGTTTTTCATTTAAATGAGCTAAATATGCCAGTAATTTACCTGCTCGTTCCCCGTGTTCAAAGATTTTTTTGTTTTTTGAAAAAAACCTGTTGCCTAGCTTTCTCTATGTGCATTTGGGTTATTACTCTGGATTGCATTTGTACTTTATGGAGATTGTCTGTATTGGGTTCTTGTGCGTATACCTGTTCCAGTTCCTGTAGTTTGTCAGTGGTCAACTGTAATAGCAGTTTAGAGGAATTTTTAAATCTGTTTATTCTTAATGATAATAGTCTACTGGCTTGATTTTTAAAGTTGTCCCATGCTGCAGTATCTGAATCTGTGGTTATTAAGTTGTTTAGTATATATTGTAGTTCTTGCCCTACGCTCTCGAGATCTGGCAGGACCGATAACCAGAATGGATTCAGCCTCCACCCTGAAGTGGGCATCGCTTTTAATAGAGATGCTGTTATCCAACAAGGTGAGTGGTCTGATAGTGCTCGTGGAGCCATACCCGACCCTGTAATTTTGGGTAGCAATGCATTTGAGGCCATTATAAAATCAATCCTGGACATCGTGTCGCAGCTTACCGAGTGACATGTGTATGCTTTTTTAGTTGGGTTTTGCCATCTCCATACGTCTGTTAACGCAAATTCTGTTAAAAGTCTGCAGAGTCTGGTTTGGTGCGGCACAGTCCTGGACGCATCTCCCAGGTCTGGTCTGTCCAAATTTGGATTCATGGTTTGGTTAAAGTCACCCATCCAAATAGCTGGAACTGATGGGTTCTGTGCCATAAATGCCAATCCCTTCAATACTACCTCAATCGAAAAAGGGGGGGGGATATAACATGCCAGAATCAATAGGGAGTTGCCTCCTATGGTAGCGTGTAGGAAGATATATCTTCCCATTCTATCTGATTCTAGTGCGATTAGTTCAAAGGGCACTCTTTTGGCTACTAATATCGATACCCCCCTTGATTGATTGGTATGCGTACTGTGGTATAACCATCCTATCCATGGTTTTTTTAAGGCTACCTGCATCTGGCCTGTGATATGCGTTTCTGTTAACGCTATAACATCTGCTTTTTGTGATTTTAGAAATGTTAGTGCTGCGGTTCGCTTAACCCTATTCCGCATTCCGCGTACGTTCCATGTTAAAAACTTTACACTGGCCATGTTAGTTTCTGAATGTAATTAGTGTATCTGCCATATTGTAAGATCACATAATAGTAATACCCCCTCAGTCTGCCCTGTCCACGGTACCATTCTGCTAATGCATAATTTATTGTTGACTGTATAATGCCTATTTAGCCACATTAAGGTCATAACAATACTTATATTCCCAAAGTAAAACATATAACTTATCCTTTTAACTGTTCCCATCCCTCCCAGCTGCACATCTCCCCAACCTGATGTGAGCATATATACCCAAACTGTCAGCATGTAACATATCATCCAGCGGTTACATTCCACTGGAGGCACATTTCTTAAAAGCATTAGATGAGTTTTTCTTTTATGCTGATCCAACTTTGCTAAAGGGGCGACTGTTCCCCTGTCGAACGTGGAGCAATGATAATCAGGACTACCACACATTGCAGTTATTGAGTTGCCATTAGAGATTCTATCGTGCAAACCTCCCGTCTTTCACTGGGGTTGGTGCATATACGTAGAATCCTATGGTTGAAAATGTGGTCAGCCGAAGCACCATGTAAGAAGCTCTTGGCTGGTTTTCCTTTTCGTGGTGCAAGGTTGTTTGGAGAAGACTTGGATGACTATATCAAGAGAATCTCTTGTGGAAAAAGCACTCTCTTACCTGTCAAGAAGAAGAGTAAGCGTCCCTCTTTCAAACTGACTCTTTCCCCAGCGCCGGGGGCTTCAGCCTCCAGGCAGTCTCGACGGCCGCCTCCATTGGGGTCCAGAGACAAGAGTCAACCCCAGGGACAAAAGAAGTCCTGGGGAAAGAAGCCTACTAGGCAAAACACTAAGACCTCTGCATGAGGGGGCGCCCCCGCTCACTTGAGTGGGGGGAAGACTGCGACAGTTCTCAGAGCTCTGGCAGGAGGATTTCCAGGACAGATGGGTAATCTCCACAGTAACCTTAGGGTACAAGCTGGAGTTTCAGGAATTTGCCTCTCCTCGGTTCCTTAGATCAAGTGTCCCCAGAGACCCAGAGAAGAAGCTTTTGTCGCAGGAGGTCATCAGGGTGGTTCCCACAAAGGATCAAGGATTGGGTTTCTATTCCAACCTTTTTACGGTCCAAAAACCAAATGTGGATGTCAGACCCATTCTGGATTTAAGACCTAGCCACTGCACCTCGAGTGTTCACAAGGATCGTGGCTCCTCCTCTGGCCAGATTAAAGGCTGTCATAGCATACCTAGACGACCTGCTCTTGATAGACCAGTCTGTAGCCTCCTTGAACGGGAACTTGAGGACCACAGTCAAGTATCTGGAACATCCTAGGTTGGATCCTCAACCCAGGAAAATCTTTCCTAAACCCAGTAAGAAGACTGGAGTATTTAGGTCTGATCATAGATACAAGCCAGGGGAAAGTGTTTCTTCCTCAGGCAAAGATATCTGCTTTAGGAGAGCTGATTCTGACAGTCAGGACCAAGAAGGGGCCTTCTGTCCGCCTTTGTATGAGGCTACTAGGGAAGATGGTGTCTTCATTCGAAGCAGTTCCCTATGCTCAGTTCCATTCAAGACTACTGCAACACAGTATTCTGTCGACCTGGAACAAGAAAGTTCAGGCATTAGACTTTCCGATGCACCTGTCGCATGCGGTGCGTCAGAGCCTCAATTGGTGGCTCATACCCCAAAACCTGCAGAAGGGGAAATCCTTTCTACCGGTTACCTGGACGGTGGTAACAACAGATGCCAGTCTGTCAGGTTGGGAAGCAGTTCTAGAACAGTCTGCGATCCAGGGGCTATAGTCTGAGACCGAGAGGACCCTAACCATCAACATTCTGGAGATCCGGGCGATATATCTAGCCCTAAAAGCCTGGACTATCAGGCTACTGGGTTGGCCGGTCAGGATCCAGTCCGACAATGCCACAGCAGTGGCTTATGTCAATCATCAGGGAGGCACCCGGAGCCGAGCTGCTCAAAAGGAGGTGATCCAGATCTTAGCCTGGGCAGAGATGCAGGTGCCATGCATATCGGCAGTTTTTCATTCCAGGGATAGAGAACTGGCAGACGGACTATCTAAGTCACCAGCAGTTACTCCCAAGGGAATGGTCTCTGCTTCCCGACGTCTTTTGGGCCATATGCCAAAGATGGGGGGTCCCAGATGCAGATCTCTTTGCATCCCGATGCAACAAAAAGAGAGACAGATTTGTGGCAAGGACGAGGGATCCTCTTGCATGCGGGACGGATGCGTTGGTGATTCCGTGGCATCAGTTCTCACTGATTTACGCATTTCCGCCTAATCTGCTACTACCACGACTCCTTCGCAGGATCAGGCTGGAAAGGAAGTCGGTACTTCTGGTGGCCCCCGCTTGGCCCAGAAGGACTTGGTATGCAGAAATAGTAAGGATGACGGTAGGTTCCCCGTGGACCCTACCGGTACGCCCAGACCTGTTATCTCAAGGTCCAGTGTTCCATCCTGCCTTACAAACGCTAAATTTGACGGTTTGGCTATTGAGACCCACGTTCTGAGGAGTCGTGGACTCTCAGGTCCTGTCATATCTACCTTGATTAATGCAAGGAAGCCAGCTTCCAGGATGATTTATCAGAGAATCTGGAAAGCTTATATATCCTGGTGTGAATCCAGGGGTTGGCATCCCAGGAAATATGTGATTTTCTACAAATGGGATTAGAGATGAAGCAGACCTTGAGTACCATTAAGGGCCAGGTCTCGGCTTTATCAGTATTATTTCAACGGCCACTTGCTTCGCATTCTTTGGCCTGAAACTTTATGCAGGGGGTGATGCGTCTTAATCCTCCGGTTAAGACACCCCTAAACCCCTGGGACTTGAACTTGGTTCTGGCTGTGTTACAGAAACAGCCTTTTGAACCAATAAGTCAGATTCCTTTGGTCTTGCTGACAAGGAAGTAAATTTTTCTGGTAGCCATCTCTTCTGCTAGAAGAGTATCAGAATTAGCAACTCTTTTCTGTAAAGAGCCTTAGTTGATTATACACAAGGATAGAGTGGTACTACGCCCTCATCCTAGTTTTTTTACCGAAGGTGGTTTCAGATTTTCATCTATACCAAGACATTGTTCTACCTTCCTTTTTTCCAGATCCCTGTTCTACGGAAGAAGGGTCACTACATTCGCTGGATGTAGTAAGAGCAGTTAAGGCCTATCTAGGGGCAACTGTTCAGATCCGCAAGACGGATGTTTTGTTTGTGCTGCCAGAGGGTCACAATAGAGGACAGGCAGCGTCAAAAGCGACCATTTCTAAGTGGATTCGACAATTGATCATTCAAGCTTACGGTCTGAAACAGAAGATTACTCCGTTTCAGATCAGGGCACATTCCACAAGGGCTATTGGTGCTTCTTGGGCAGTGCATCACCAGGCCTCTATGGCTCAAATCTGCAAGACCGCAACCTGGTCTTCAGTCCATACATTCACCAGATTCTATCAGGTGGATGTGAGAAGGCATGAGGATATCGCCTTTGGGCGTAGTGTGCTGCAGGCAGCGGTACGAGGTCCTCAGGTCTGATTGCACCCTACTTGGTCGTGGTTCCCCCCCCTCAGGTAGCATTGCTCTGGGACATCCCATCAGTAATTACTGAGGCTCTGTGTCCCGTGATGTTCGAGAAAGAAAATAGGATTTTTTAAAACAGCTTACCTGTAAAATCCTTTTCTTTCGATGGACATCACGGGACACAGAGGTCCCGCCCCTCTTCTAATACACTATATTGCTTGGCTACAAAACTGAGGTATCCCTGCAAGGGAAGGGATTATATAGGGGGTTGAACTTCCTGATTAGGGTGTGACCAGTGTCCAATCACCTAGTGATACCTATCTAACCCATCAGTAATTACTGAGGTTCTGTGTCCCGTGATGTCCATCAAAAGAAAAGGATTTTACAGGTAAGCTGGCACTGCAATAATCCCATCATTCCATTCATTGTTTCTAAATATGTACTAAGGATATCGCATCCATGAGCACTGCAATATGCCCGCCATCACTGTATACAATACAACCCCAAGTCACAAGGGATCGCTGTTCTCCTCACTTTTACAACGGCTTGCAAAGCAGCAGCGGGATGCTGCAGCTGCCTATGAGATGACGTTCAACACGTTTCGTCATTGCGTCTTTGGCAGAAACGTCTGCTTCCTCCCACCCCCACGCACGATGCCTTAAATCCCGGGCCGTTAACTCTCAATGTTCCAGACTCTATGGTACATTTTGTGTACTATGGACGCTTTGTGCACCTTTGGTTATTGGATATTGTATGATGATTATTATTATATGCGATGATAGAGGTAGGTATAGCAACCAGCAAGTGGCGCTACCATTTATGAACACACGGGGCGGCTCAAAAGTGAGCACTCATGAGTGTCCTCAGAGCAAGAAGCCTGCTATGGGGGCGCTTGGTGGGGGGGGGGGGAGAGGTAAGGAGCGTTGGCTGGGGATCTGAGAAGAGGAGGATCAGGGATGCTCTGTGCAAATCCATTACACAGAGCAGGGAAGTATAACGTGTTTTTTTTATTTTTATTAAAATGACAAACATTTTAGAATGACTGTAAGGAATGCCACAGCCGTTTCATTAGGCACTCCTCTGCCAGTTATGAAAGATCTACTTGGCCCTCGTTCACATTGACTGCGACTTTGAAATCCTTAAACTTCATATGAAATCGCATGCTTTCAAAGCCGCATGTCAGTGCAAATTTGAAGACATCTGATGCGGCTTCATGCACAGATGTCTATTCAAGTCGTACCCGAATTCGGCAAAAGCAATGCATGTACTACTGTTTCATATTGGTGCGGCACCGCAAAGTCGGCGTCGCAACAATTTGACCGGTGCAACCGTCAAATCGCATGACAAGTCGCTCCCATGTGAACGGGGGCTTAGAGTGGTAGTGAACTCCCATTGGACACTTCTACCTACAGGTAAGTTTATAATAAAGGTTTCCTGTAGTTACAAGGAGTATCTCCTAAATGTGCGCCGTACAGGAGATATTCGATGTCTCTGCAGCCGGTGACGTCACACTGAAGGAGCAGCATACTCGTGAGATCTGTGCTGTGGCCGAGACTCCCGCGCGCATGCAGGTGACGTCATCGCAGCTTGGCCGTTCAAGCAGCCGGAGCCCCGCGAACCCGGAAGGAAGACCGGATGAAGATGGAAGCCCTGTCAGCGTTGACAGTGCGCCACTGGAGGGCTTCATTCGGGTGGAACGTGCAACATGTTCCTAAAGGTGAGCCTATCCTTTAATGCGTTCCTTGCATTAAGGTAAAATATTTAGGCATCAGGATCCCCCCCCCCCCCTTATACTTACCTGAGCCCTCATTTGATCCAGCGCTGTACCCCTCTGCAGCTCTTCTCTCCCCTCCCCTCCACTTCCTGGACTCTCAGGCTTTGCTGAGGCAGCGGGAACCATTGGCTCCCACTGCTGTCAATAAAAACCAGTGACGGGGCCCAAGTCTCGCTGTCTGTGTCGATAGACGTGGAAAAAGAGGCTCGAGAGTGAGCCCATGGAAAGCGGATTTCTCTATGGGGGGACTCGCTGGAGGGGAGGAGCCAGGAATGCTGGCGGGGGACCCGAGGAGGTTCGTGGCCGCTCTGTGTAATTCCATTGCACAGGCCAGGTAAGTATAAACCTCCTAGTTTTAAAAAAAAATAATAATAAAATTAATGAAAGGAGGCAGAAGGGCAGAAGTTTTTTTTATCTTCATGCAATAAGATAAAAACTGTGTAGCAGCCTCCCCAGCGCCCCCTAATACTTACCTGAGCCCCATCTCCAGTGATGTCCATGTGTGTCTAAGCCATCGCACACCCCTCCTGATTGGCTGAGACACAGCAGTGGCGCCATTGGCCCCCCACGGCAGTCAGTCATTCATCCAATCAGGGGAGAGGGGGCGGGACCAGGCCGAGGCTCCGTGTCTAAATGGATACACGGAGCTCTGACTCGGCTTGGGTGCCCCCATAGAGAGCTGCTGGCTGTGGGGGCAAGTGATAGGAGGGAGGGGCCAGGACCAGCGAGGAGGGACCCAAGAAGAGGAGGATCCGAGCTGCTCTGTGCAAAACCAACTGCACAGATCAGGTAAGTATAACATGTTTGTAAAGTCCCTTTTTTAAAAAAAAAAAAAATAACAAACACTTTAAGTTATTGTGACTTCATTAGGAGTGAGAAATGGGGTTGTGGGGTTCTAGGACTTCCGGTGGTGATCTCATCACTGAACTCCGAAAAAGAAAGCTAGCTGTGGATTGGTCCTCCATATATCAGTTTATGATCATTTTAAAGCTGAACTCCGAGCTTACCCTACTCCTACCCCCCCCCCCCCACTTGCTAGGATGAAAAATCATCTAAATCCATCTCCATATAACAGTCCAGGCTCTTCTGTCTTCTTAAAGCCCAATTCAAAAACCTAATTTCAACAAGTCGTTCTGTATGTTTGCCTGTACACAGCCTATCAGTCTTCCTTTCACTTCCCTCCCTGTAGCCCATCCCGTGGTGCCCCCTCTCTAAGTTGCATTTGTAATTTCCTGCTCTGGGTACCGGCCACTTCACCCCACTTATTAACTCTTATGGTGACCGGTCCCCCGTCATTGGCCTGTCCTTCCGAAAACAATCTGATAAGACCCCTCCTGCTGGGAGTGCCCCCATCTGGAGGTGTCCACGTTCTGTAGTTAGTGACGTGGACATCTGCAGGAGAGAAGACACGGGACCCGAAGACACCTGACTGTGACTTCAGATGCGCCTATAGAGAATTTCAGGTTTTTATAGGTGATTAGGGATAGGTGAATGGAAGAAAGGGGTGGGAGGGGGTTCTTGTTTTGCCCAGAGTTGGACTTTAATTTTTCTCAGAGGCAAGCTATAAACATGAATTTCACCCTACCCGTATTCCCCCCCCCCCCCCCCCCCCCCATAATTTTTTTTTCTTTGCTGCCCCGCTTACCCGATGCTCAGCTGGCCAAACTTCAGATTCTCCCTCACACAGAGGATCCAGCTTTGTCCTGCTGAGATCCTCTTCTCTGCAGCCGCCGTCGCAAGGTCCCGATATATCTGTGACATCATCGAGAGACTACACCAGCTCTTCTGGGTTCTGGTCCTGCCTACCAATGATTTGCTGATAGGCCTGCCCCCCCCCCTCCTCCTCCTCTGTTTGGTGAATGCAGTGACCTACGCGTTTTGTCATCTGATTTCCTCCAGGGGCAGAATTTGGATGAATTTTTTTCATAAGTAATTATATTTTATATATTCTGTATGAATTTTGTACACCAATTTAAAGTGGAGGTCCACCCTGAAAAAAAAAATTGCATAAAAAAATACCAAAAAAAAAATGGAGAAACTATTTTTTTTTTTTTTTTTTTTAACTTACGTGAAATGGCTGTTGCTAGGCAGTCTTCCTAATCTGCCTCTTCCTACACTGCAGTGATCTTCAGTCTTCTGCTCCCCGCGTTGTCTTCTGGGGAATGGGGCGCGGTGTGTTCTGGGAACTGTGTGTGTCCCACAACACATCGCGTCCCATTCACAAAGCTCCGTGCCGCTCGCACGTGCGCAGGAGGAAACTGGCAGTGAAGCCGCAAGACTCCACTGCATGTTTCCCTTACTTAGGATAGCGGTGTCGGGAGCCGAGGGACGGGTCTGCCTCGGGCAGCCGACATCGCGGGCACCCAGGACAGGTAAGTCTACTTATTTAAAGTCAGCAGCTACAGTGTTTGTAGCTGCTGACTTTAAAAAAAAAAATTTTTGCTGGCCGGAATCCCGCTTTAAATAATTACATTATAATGATGATTTCCACATTGCTCATAGCATTTTCATATTTTTCTGATTGTACTAACCACCTCCCGCCCACCGTATAGACAAATGATGGTCGGTGGGATCCCCTCTTGTTCTCGCGTGGTGTGCCATGTCCCCGAGACACAGCACAACCCCGATCTCGGTAAAGACCCAATGACACGGCTCTTTACTCATGTGATCGGCTGTATCCAATCACAGCTGATCACATGTAAATGTGGAAGTGCCTTTTATCCGTTCTCTACGCCTTACACAGCTACAGAGTGAGGAGAGGAGAGCCGATCGGCGGCATTTCAATTCCCTGATTATCTGTGCAGCCCCAACAGTGCCCAGCAGTGATGCCAGTCAGTGCTGAATATCATTGCCACCTATCAGTGCTTATCAGTGCCCCCCTATCAGTGCCCATGAGTGCTGCATATTAGTGCCTCCTCATCCATGCACATCAGTGAAGGAGAAAAATTACTTATTTGCAAAATTTTCTGACAAACGAAGGGAAATTTATTTATTTCAAAATTTTTCGGTTTTTTTTGCAAAAAATAAAAAACCCAGCCGTGATTTAAAGCGGAGTTCTACACGTTTTCTAAACTAAGTACCCACAAAAAATGACATGCCAAATCTGGCATGTCAGGGGGCGAGGAGTGCTCAAAGCGGAAGTTCCACTTTTGGGTGGAACTCCGCTTTAAATACCACCAAAAAGAAAGTTCTATTTGTGTGAAAAAAAAAGATAAAAATGTGTATAGTGTTAGATGATGGCGCAATTGTCATTCAAAGTGTGACAGAGCTGAATGCTGAAAATTGGCCTGGGCAGGGAGGGGATGAAAGTGCCCGGTATTGAAGGGGTTAAAGGGGTTCGTGTTTTTTTCACCTTGATGCATCCTTTGTATTAAGATGAAAAAACACCTGGCGGTCTACAGCCCCCCCCTCCCCCGTTTTTTACTTACCTGAGCCCCTTCATCTCTTCGGTGGGGAGTCCCTCTCTCCACGGGGTCCCGGCTCTTGATTGGATAGATTGATGGCAGCGCAGCCATTGGCTCCGGCTGCTGTCAATCAAATAAAATGATGCAGGGGGCGGGGCCGGGTCCGGCATTTGTGTCTGTGGATGGACTCGGGAGCGCACCCGCAAGGTACCCCCCCTCCCTCGGGAGAGCGCTTCTCCTAGGGGGTTATCTGATGCGGGGAGGAGCCGCCGGGGGATCCCAGAAGAGAAAGTTCGGGGCCACTCTGCAAAACGAGATGCACAGTGGAGGTAACTATGACATGTTTAAAAAGAAAAAAACAAAAAAAAAAACGATCCTTTGCAATCACTTTAATTGATACTGTTTGCTTTTTTGCACATGTAGCACCTTGCACTTTCATATATTGTGTTTAGTAGATTCATACATACTTTTAGAGTGTGGGAGAAAAGATTGCAGTACAACGGTGATAGCGCTGTCCATTTTCATATACTTTTTTATGTCATTCTGCAATCTCATTATTACGTCCTCCTTTTTTATTTTTTATTTATTTTTATTTTTTTCAGATCGTTTCATGTTTGTCAGTGTTGCTTCGGAAACAGGACCCGTCTGCATGGAGTTATCCCTCCACTCTGCAGGTGTACCATGTCTTACTGAGCTTCACTGTCCATGCAAAGCCAAAAGTAAGTTGTAGACCAGGAAAAACGAGGGACCTTTTAGAAAAGGAAGTCTTCAGAGGTCTGTGGGTACTTTTTTAATAGGATCTGATCCTCCACGTGTGTGATTTTGTTGTAGGTGCAGAAGGTCGCTCAGCTTGGCGTGTGCTCCATCCTGATGGGCAGCGAGTTCGTGTTTACAGACTCCGCCCCCCCTCCCCCGCTCACCATCCTGCTGCCCAGTCCACCGCTAAGTTTTGTGTCCAGGAGATGGAGAAATTGGGAGGTGAGAGTTGTGGGAAGGAACAGAACACTGGGGGAAGGGTAGAGTAGGAGCTGGGTATGGAAGGAAGAGTGCAGAGTCAGTGGGAGGAATAATACCCCAAAACCATCAAAATATCAAGACTGAAAATTTTGTTTAAAAAAATTGAAGCTGAAATCTTCCAACTTCTACAAATCGTGATTGTTCCCAATAGACTGCTGGTGAAATAAGTCACCTCTACTTCCGGGAGGTCCTGCCCTTCCTGGGAGTATTAGAGTTTTGCTACAATAAACTGGGAAGCAACTTTCGAAAATGTTGGTGACCTTTTCCCCTCTTCTTGATCACTATACGTATATTAGGGATCAACCGATTTATCGGTAAGGCCGATATCAGCATTGTCTGAAAAATCAGTATCAGTCGCAGACTAGACCAATATGGCTTCGAGGGGTTTTACCGGGGTGATGCCTGCAGCTGCTCTTTAGAGCGGACGGTCGGCTTTGTAATAACAATCGATGCAGCTCAGCTGTTATTACAAACCGGGGACTCCCCCTCCCGCTGCCTTCCGCCGCTCGCCCGGGCTGTCCCGTCCCATCGGGAGGCCCGAGCAACCAGCCGGCATGCCCGCCAGCTGGCCGAAGACCCCAATGAAGTTTTGGCTTCCTTCGGGTCTCGGATCTAGTAACCCAGAAGCGATGTCATGACACCAACTACCCGGATTACGGGCATCTTAAAGGCACCAGTTTTAAAAAATAGAAAGTAATCAAAAAAACGCTGATCTTGACGGTCCCCAGTTTGTGGACTCTACAGACTAAATTACACGGATTTGGGTTATTTTTCACCAAAGAAATGTAGCAGAATAAATTTTGGCCTAAAATTATGAAGAACGATTATTTATTTGCAAAATTTTATAACAGAAACAAAGAAAAACTTTTTTTTTTCCAAAATTCAGCGTCTTAGCTTAACAAAAAAATTATAAGAAAAACAATGGTGATTAAATACCACCAAAAGAAAGCTTCATCATTGTGTTGATCGGATAATTGTATAACTTTGTCCCTCCCCCCCCCTCCATGGTCTTCAGGCAGTAAAGGAGCCACCACGACGCTACACATGCTGACCCTGCTGAAGGATCTGCTGCCGTGTTTCCCTGTCAGTGTGGTCAATTCTTTGCTGTGAGACGTTACTGAAGGTCATGACCTTGAACCATGAGGTGAGTGTTTTGGGGGGTTGGTATCATGCCATTTACATACCCCCAGACAGCTATTTCTGCACTAAAGCCGTCCATAGATGGTTCGAATCTCGGCTGGCTCAGCAAAAATGGCCTGGTCATGAAGGGGGGTAAATCCTCCAGAGGGCAAGCGGTCTCACTTTACATTTTCTTCAATGTTTCTTTTTTCCCCTCCGCAGATGATCACGGCTTGTGCCATGCAGGCGTTCCATGCCCTCTTTTTTAGCGCTCACCCCAATGCCAATGCTCTGTCCGCCGAGCTCAATGCCCAGATCATCACAGTGAGTATATGTTCAGAGAAATCTGATTTCTATAAAAGATTGTATCGGCCTTACTAGGAATTTTCTTCCTGGATTGCCATAGATACCGGAGTCATCCTGTAATCTTTGCAGAGAACTATCTTCGTGTTCTCTTTATTTGACCACTTGCTGACCGCGCTATAGCTGAATGGCGGTTACAGCGCCGATGGCTAGTTCTGGGAGGCTGTCATGTCCCGCGAGCGCCCGCAGACCAGAGGACACTGCTGATCACACATTGAGGTAAAGAGCCAATCAGCGGCTGTTTACCATGTGATCAGTTCTGTCCAATCACAGCTGATCATGGATGTAAACAGAAGTCTGTTATCGGCACTCCTTTCTACATGCTGACAGTGAGAGGAGAGCCGATAACCGACTTCTCTAAAAAGGAAATCTACACTGATATGAAGGGCACTGATTATCCGTGTCCTGATTATTAGTGCAGTCAAAACGGTGCCCACCAATTGCCTCCTCATCAGTGCCCATCGTTGCCGCCCATCATTGCCACCTATCGGTGCCTCCTCATCAGTGCCCATCATTGCCACCTATCAGTGTCTCCTCATCAGTGCCCATCATTGCCACCTATTGGTGCCTCATCAGTGCCCATCATTGCCACCTATCAGTGTCTCCTCATCAGTGCCCATCATTGCCACCTATTGGTGCCCATCATTGCCACCTATTGGTGCCCATCATTGCCACCTATTGGTGCCCATCATTGCCACCTATCGGTGCCTCATCAGTGCCGCCTTATTAGTGCCCATCATTGCCACCTATCAATGCCCATCAGTGAAGGAGAAAAATTAACTATTTGCTAAATTTTATAATAAACTATGAAAGTTGTGTTTTTTTTTTTTTGTTTTGTTTCTCTTTCTGTCTCCTATTTATTAATTTAGCAAAAAATTAAAACCCCAGCGGTGATTAAATACCACCAAAACAAAGCTCAATTTGTGTAAAAAAAAATGACAAAAATGTCATGTGTACAGGGGCTGGGGGGGTTAAAGTGCCCAGTATTGAAGGGGTTAAAGGGTTAGTTCACCTTTTTTATAGAAAAAAATGTAAAGGTGAACGAACACTGGACAGGCACCTATCGGCACCTGTGGTCTGGGGATTTGAAACCTTCGCTCTTCTCCGTGCAGCACTTCCGGGATGGACCAGATGGATTCACAATGAATGTTCAGCGTCTTCACAATCAATCGATATCTGGTCCATCCCTGATTCACGGCACAGAGGAGAGCGGAGATTTCATACCCCTGGACCGCCTGAAGGGGTGATGACAGCTAAGCAACCGCGGAGGTAAGTACAGCGGGGACCGGGGTGGAGGGGAGGGTCTCCAGTGTTTTTTTTTTTTTTTCTTTCTTCCTTCTTCTTTCTTCTTTTCTTCTTTCTTTCTTTCTTTCTTTCTTTCTTTCTTTCTTTCTTTCTTTCTTTCTTTCTTTCTTTCTTTCTTTCTTTCTTTCTTTCTTTCTTTCTTTCTTTCTTTCTTTCTTTCTTTCTTTCTTTCTTTCTTTCTTTCTTTCTTTCTTTCTTTCTTTCTTCCTTCCTTCCTTCCTTCCTTCCTTTCTTCTTCTCTCTTCTTCCTTCCTTTCTTCTTCTCTCTTCTTCCTTCCTTTCTTCTTCTCTCTTCTTCCTTCCTTTCTTCTTCTCTCTTCTTCCTTCCTTTCTTCTTCTCTCTTCTTCCTTCCTTTCTTCTTCTCTCTTCTTCCTTCCTTTCTTCTTCTCTCTTCTTCCTTCTTCCTCTCTGTAAACCTTTTGTCTGCATTAAGTATGCTTTATGCTAACTTGATGTATTCTTTGTGTTATGTGACAGGCCCTGTATGACTATCTGCCCAATGAGAATGACCTGCAGCCTTTACTGGCCTGGCTGGCGGTAATGGAGAAAGCTCACATCAACTTTATCACGGTAATAACATTTCCACTCATTACAGCATTTACTGTTTTTTTTTTTTGTTTTTTTTTATTATTTATTTATTTTTTTAACCATATGAAGACCGGGCATTTTCTGGCACTTTTTTTTTTTTTTTCATAAATCTCTTTATTGGTGTTACACACATGAGACAGATCTGGTTATGACGGTATAAACTCCACTTTGATAAAGTGTGCGGCACCTTGGAGTAGAAAAAGTGTGGAAACCTTGGCCAAATGACCTACATATTGGTGGATGTGTCGTCATTGCTGCTCTTACATGAGACCAGACCCCCGGTAGACGGCTCGGTAGGAAACCAAACACATAAACTGAGGGAAAAAAATGAGTTTTCTTGGACCTCTAAATAAATGGGAGACTTGTATGATGAGGGGTGTATATCAGGAAGGACTATCGCATAGTCATCTGTGGGGGGTTTATATTGTGGACGGGTCTGTTATCCGTTTGGACCACACTTTTTGGTATTTTTTTGAGACATCCTCTGTGGAAGTATGTGTCTTTTATATAATGGAAGGTTCTTATTCACTAATTGTTTCCAGAATATTCTTGTGGGTGGAGCTGATTTCTTCCAGTGAGGAGTGATGGCTTTTCTTGCATAAAACAGTAACGACCTCACCATAGTGCGCCCCGCCACAGTGGGGATGTACTGCTCAACTAGTCCCAACAGGCATACTGACATGGAGGGTTGTAGCGAGATGTTGCTGATCAACCGGATGCATGATAACACTTCCTCCCAAAACCCTCCTATAGCTGGGCAGGACCAGAAGATGTGGGAAAAGTCTCCCGGAGTTCCCCCGCACCTCCAGCACTCCGGGGAAAGGCGGGGGTTCATTTTGTGAAGCCTGTACGGGGTGTAGTAGGCCCTGTGGGTTATTTTAAATTGTATTAACCGGTCTCTAAGAGAAACTAAGGGCCGGGATGGGAAGTCCCAGATATCATCCCAGTCATCTCCATCAAGCTCCGGGACGTCCTGAAGCCAACGGGCCCTGAGTCTCTCCATGGCTGGTAGTGAGATTCTAAGGAGATGAGCGTATATCTGGGAAGTTGGTTTTTTGTGCAATCAAGTCTGAGAACATCTTCCAGAGAGGCCTGTATGAGCTGAGGGCAAGAGTGAGGAAATTGGCAGCCGAAGGCATGGGAGAGTTGTAAATATCTGAAGAAGTGTGATTCCGGGACGTTACATTTGGAGCGGAGGAGAGGAAATGAGATCAGGGAATCGCCTTCAACCAATTGAGAGAGCGTTTTTACGTTAAATTTGGTCCATACGTGAGGCTCTGGTATTGTGTAAAATTGGGTCAGAGTAGGGTTACACCACAGCGGGGCGTTCGGGGAGTGTGCCTCATTTGGATAATGTTCAAGTTTTGGACCCGCTCTCCATGCCTGTAGGGTAGTACGCATGGATGGGGTTGGGTTATAGGGAGCGTGTGGGCCACGGAAAAGCAAAAATTTCAGGGCTTCCAGAGATTTCACCACTGCCGCTTCCAGTAGCACCGCGGAGTTGGTAACCTCTGGGTTCAGCCACCATGCCGCTGTGACCAGTTGTGTGGCTAAGAAGTACTTGTATAGGTCTGGGAATGCCAGACCCCCTTGGGAGGCTGGGCACATCAATGTGGTCCACCTGTACCTTGGGGATTGAGGACCCCAAATAAAGGAGGAGAACATTCTGTTGAGCTGAGTGAAAAATGATTTTGGAATCCAATGTGGCGAATGTCTAAAGAGGTAGATAAATTTCTATAGAACTTTCATTTTGATCAGGTTAATTCGGCCTAATAGTGATAGGGGTAGGGACTCCCAGGCCTTCAGCTTCTGCCTAACCTCTTGGACCACCGGGGATAGATTCAGAGTTATGGAGTCGGTAGCTTTCTTGAAGATTTCTACTCCAAGGTAGCGAAAATGATCCACCCATAGAAGCGGTAGAGCCGGGGCCGCCTTCTCCTGGGCAGCTGGGTCAATGGGAAACAGGAGGGACTTAGACCAGTTCACTCGAGGGCCGTGTGATTGGGGCAAATGTATTTAGAACCTGCAATGCTCCCTGCAGCGATGGTCCCGCGTCATTAAGAAGGAGGAGGAGCTCATCCGCGTACAGAGCCACCCTCTCCTCCAGCCAGCCAATCCACAGTCCCTTGATATGCGGGGAAGTGCGGAGAGCTTCCTCCACCGGCTCAATGGTGATGGCAAAAAATGCTGGAGAGAGAGAGAGAGGACAGCCCTGCCTGGTGCCTCTGGACAATGGGAAGGGCTGGGATAGGCCTCCTCCTAGTTTAATGGCTGAAGTAGGGGCTTTGTATATCGTCTGTAACCATTGTATGAATAATATCGGGAAACCCATCCGGCGGAGGACCTCCCACAGAAAAGGCCATTCCACTGTGTCAAAGGCCTTTTCAATGTCCAACGACGCCACCACTCCAGAGCCCACATTAAGGTGTTGTGCATGAATATTCCTTTGTAGTCTCCTTAAGTTGATGTCAGTGGCTCTATCGGTCATGAATCCCGTTTGATCTGTGGGATGTTTCCATCTCCGTACCTCATCCACCCCCATTGCCAGAGCCCATGCCTTCATATACAAGAGGCAGTTGTAGTGAAGCTGAAGGAACTGTTACGTTGGAGTCGGGAACTGTTAAAGACTGTTGCCATAGGAGACAGCATTCCTGCACGTGCAGATGTGGCGCCTTGCTGGGGCCTTTCCCTGCACGGCTGTCCTCCTATTGAAGTCTCCGAGTCTGCCAACTCAATCTACCACTACTTAAGGGTGTCCTGGCCCTAACCCTCTTTCCCCCAAAAATATAAAAAGGACTGTCAAGAGAAATAAAACCTCTTTTACATCCAAGAAGTGTCCGGCGCCCAATAACTTACACCTTGCACCCACTATGCCTCACAACCCACTACTTACAGAAGGATGTCGGCTATCTTTGGACTGGAAGAGGCTAAAGACTTTGCTACATTCACTTTAGTGTGTTGTGTGTGTTTTTTTTTTTTTTTTGCGTTTCCTAGACCTTTGCGGTTATATCGTGTGACATAAAAAATTGGAACTACCGCTATTTTATTTCTCTACGGCAGGGATATGCACTTAGCGGACCTCCAGCTGTTGCAGAACTACAAGTCCCATGAGGCATAGCAAGACTCTGACAGCCACAAGCCGCATGACACCCAGAGGCAGAGGCATGATGGGACTTGTAGTCCGCTAATTGCATATCCCTGCTCTAGGGCGTCTGCTTTCAGAAAAGATATCATGTTTGGGGGGTTTTATGTCATCTTCGGGCCTCAAATAATTTTTTTTTAAGTGTGTGCAAAAAAATACAAAAACCGTCTCTGGCCAAGTCCAACCCCTGAAAAACAACCCCCGCATCATAATCCCCCCTCCCCCCCTCCCCCAAATGATTCGGACCAGTGACCAGTCCATAAAGACATGGATGAGCAGGTTTGGGGTGGAGGAACGTGACTGGCATGCACAGAGTCCTGACCTCAACCCCATAGAACACCTTTGGGATGAATTAGATGTCCGTCGGCACGCGCTGATCGTTCGGTACACAGGCAGAACAACGATCTGTCAGTAGGGAAGGTATGGATCCTGTGTGCCTGCAAAGCAGTTACACAGAGCTGTGCCTTCCCTTAGTAAAAGCACCCCCCACACACACACTACACTGAAACACTGGCGAGGCACACGTTTAACCCTTTGATTGCCCCTGATATTAACCCCTTCTCAGCCAGTGTCATCAGTACAGTGACAGTGCATATTTTTAGCACTGATCACTGTATTCGTGTCACTGGTTCCCACAAAGTTTTCAGTTAGTGTCCGATTGTCTGCCGCAATATCGCAGCCCTGCAATAAGTCGCTGATCGCCGCCATTACTAGTAAGTAAATAAATAAAAATCCTGTAAATATATATAGTTTGTAGACGCTATAAATTTTCAATCAATCAATATACGCTTATTGGGGATTTTTTTTTTTACCAAAAATATGTAGCAGAATAAATGTTGGCCAAATTGATGAAGAAATTACATTTTTTTTACTTTTTTTTTCTATTGGATGTGTTTTATAGCAGAATTAAAAAAAATAAAATAAATAAAATAAAATAATTATATTTTTATATATCTATATATATATATATATATATATATATATATATATTTATTATTTATTATTATTATTCTTATTCTTATTATTTTTTTTTTGGTCTTTTTTTGTTTATAGCGCAAAAAATGATAACCGCAGAGGTGATTAAATACCATCAAAAGAAATCTCTATTTGTGGGGGGGGGGGGGAAGACATAAATTGTATTTGGATACAACGTCGCAGGACTGCGCAATTGTCAGTTAAAGTGATTGTAAACCTTCGATTTATTAAAAAAACAAAAAACAAACATATCACACTTCCCTCCACTGTGCAGCTCGTTTTTGCACAGAGTGGCCCCGATCCTCCTCTTCTGGGGTCCCTCGGCTCCTCCCCACATCAGATATCCCCCCTAGGAGAAGCGCTCTCCCGGGGGGTTACCTTGATTTTATTATTATTATACAGGATTTATATGGCGCCAACAGTTTGCGCAGCGCTTTACGACATGAGGGCAGACAGTACACTTACAATACAAATCAATACAGGAGGGATCAGAGGACCCTGATCCTGAGAGCTTACAATCTAGAAGGGAGGGTCAAGTGAAAACAAAAGGTAATAACCGTGGGGGATGGGCTGATGGAGAAAATGAAAATCCAGTTGTTAGGTGGGGGTAGGGTGGGCGTCTTCTGAAGAGAAGGGTTTTCAGGGATCGTCTAAAAGCTAATAAAGTAGGAGATAAGCGGACAGGTTGGGGTAGGGAGTTCCATAGGACTGGAGAGGCTCTGGAGAAGTCCTGGAGGTGAGTATGGGAGGAGGTGACGAGGGAGATAGAGAGCCGGAGGTCTTGAGAAGAAGGAAGAGAACGAGGAGGTTGGTATTTAGAGACCAGGCTAGTGATGTAGCTGGGGGCAGAGTTGTGGATGAGTTTGTAGATAGTTGTTAGTATTTTGAATTTCATTCGATGATCGGAAGCCAGTGGAGGGATTGGCAGAGAGGAGTGGTAGACGCAGAACGATTGGTAAGGTGGATGAGTCTGGCAGCAGCATTCATGATGGATTGAAGAGGTGATAGACTATGTAGAGGTCGGCCAATGAGGAGGGAGATGACCAGCGAGTGAATTAAGATCTTTGTTGTGTCATTGGTTAGAAAGGGGCGTATTTTGGAGATGGAGGCTCTAATGGCTGCGCTGCTATCAATGTATCCAATCAAGAGCTGAGAACCCCGGGGCAGAGGGACAGCGTGTCCCCGCCGGGTGAAGTTCCAGGGCTCAGTTAAGTAAAATGGGGGGGGGGGGGGGCGGTCACTGCCAGGTGTTTTTTCACCTTAATGCATAGGATGCACGAGGGTTTACAACCCCTTAATGTAACGCAGTGCCGTATCGCAAAAAATGGCCTGGTCATGAAGGGGGGTAAATCTTCCGGATGTCAAGTAGTTAATTAGGATTTATTTAGGATCGCAGGAAACTTCCTCCAAAGCTGTAATTCTATGTATCCGGGTGCAGTTATAGAGAGAGACCACTGGGTGGCAGTGTGGACACTCGCTGGTTTCACCCATACACCAAGTGCCATGTCCTAGTTACTTATCAGCCAGAAAGGATTTATTTTGGGATCGCAGTCCATGGACTTTCTGGGCGCACAACACTCTCTTAGGCTGGGTTCACACCGTCTTCGCATGCGGCTCACAGCAGGGGGTCCGGTGAAGTCCCTGTTCTCCGTCTTCAGGAATTTTTTGCCTGAATTCGGACCTGAAACTGAGCCAAAGACGCACAGGTGCAATCCGCTCCGCAGTCGCCCCCCGGACATTTGTGATCCGGCCGGTCACAATCTCCTGTCATGCGAATTGGATACGGAGAAAAATCTCATCCAATTCGCATCAGTGTGAACCCATCCTCCATTAAATAAAAAATAAAATAAAAAAATCAGTTTTTAACATGCATTAATAAACTGTGTATTTTTTTGTTTTTTTTGTTTTTTATAAAGAGCGTGTTGTGTGCCCAGAAAGTCCATGGACTGCGATCCAAAAATAAATCCTTTCTGGCTGATGAGTAACTAGGACATGGCACTTGGTGTATGGGTGAAACCAGCGAGTGTCCACACTGCCACCCAGTGGTCTCTCTCTATAACTGCACCCGGATACATAGAATTACAGCTTTGGAGGAAGTTTCTTGTATACAGGAGCATCTCATAAAATTAGAATATCATCAGAAAGTTCATTTATTTCAGTAATTCAATTCAAAAAGTGAAATTCCTATATTTTATATAGATGTGTTACACACAGAGTGATAGATTTCAAGCATTTCTTTCTTTTAATTTTGATGATTATGGCTCACAGCCAGTGACACCCCAAAATTCTGTATCTCAGAAAATGAGAATATTACAGAAGACCAATATAAAAAAGTATTTTTAATACAGAAATGTTGTCTTGGTGAGAAGTCTGTCCATGTACAGTATAGGATACACTCAATACTTGGATGAATTCTGGCATCAATGCGGCGTGGCATGGAGGAGATCAGCCGGTGGCACTGCTGAGGTGTTATGGAAGCCCAGGTTGCTTTGATAGTGGCCTTCAGCTCGTCTGCATTGTTGGGTCTGGTGTCTCTCATCTTCCACAGATTTTCTATGGGATTTAGGTCAGGCCAGTTTGCTGGCCAATCAAGCGCAGTGATCCCATGATCATGTGACCAGGTATTGGTGGTTTTGGCAGTGTGGGAGGTGCCAAGTCCTGCTGGAAAATGAAATCAGCATCTCCATAAAGCTGGTCAGCAGAGGGAAGCATGAAGAGCTCTAGAATTTCCTGGTAGAGGGCTGCGCTGACTTTGGATGATTTGGGGGGTCATGTCATCTGCTGGTGTTGGTCCTTTTTGTGTTATATAAAGTCCAAAGTCAGCGCCTCTCTCTAGCAGGACATTCTAGAGCTCTTCATGCTTCCCTCTGCTGACCAGCTTTATGGAGATGCTGATTTCATTTTCCAGCAGGACTTGGCACCTCCCACACTGCCAAAACCACCAATACCTGGTCACATGATCATGGGATCACTGCGCTTGATTGGCCAGCAAACTGGCCTGACCTAAATCCCATAGAGAATCTGTGGGGAATTGTCAAGAGGAAGAGGAGAGACACCAGACCCAACAATGCAGACGAGCTGAAGGCCGCTATCACAGCAACCTGGACTTCCATAACACCTCAGCAGTGCCACAGGCTGATCTCCTCCATGCCACGCCGCAATGATGCCGGAATTTATCCAAGTATTGAGTGTATCCTATACTGTACATGGACAGACTTCTCACTAAGACAACATTTCTGTATTAATAATCCTTTTTTCTATTGTATGTTTGGGGTGAACGTGGAATCACAAATACTCCTACAGAGGCACCATCCCTAGAAGATATGCAACTATGTTTCAAAGAAAAAGTGTAGAACGGGATGGGACTTCAATTGGGCCTCAGAGGAGTGTAAACAAAATAGAATACAATACTATGATTATAGAAAAATAGACACATTTTATTTATCTGCCATAAGGCAGTACCTTCTAAAAGTAAAAATCAAGTTAAGATAAATTACAGTCTCTTGATTGGAATTCGGGGTGTGCAGGTCCCAAACAGTTACAGAGGTGTGGCCTACGCGTTTCACGGACAATTCCACTTCGTCAGGGCCTTGAAGATAGCGCAATAAGGACATCATATGAATTCTATAGATAAAATATTAATGAATAAAATACATAAATGACATGATTTACATAGACAGGAATAATGAATAACATATAAGTATATTAATACATTTGTTTTACATGGATGTGCAATCTGCTCTAATCAAGAGACTGTAATTTATCTTAACTTGATTTTTACTTTTAGAAGGTACTGCCTTATGGCAGATAAATAAAATGTGTCTATTTTTCTATAATCATAGTATTGTATTCTATTTTGTTTACACTCCTCTGAGGCCCAATTGAAGTCCCATCCCGTTCTACACTTTTTCTTTGAAACATAGTTGCAATCCTTTTTTTTTTTTTTTATAAATTCTTTATTTTTCAACAACCATGAATCACATGCCACTTGAAACATTTCTTCTCAGACATCTTATCAATATATACAAATTCATTTTTCCATAATATAGCTTTTTCACTCGTTTCATTACCAATTGATTCTAAAACTCTTCTGTCCCAAAGGCAAGGCATATAATTCCCCCTTTTCCATTTCCCCTACCCCCATTACCCCCCCCCCCACCCCCAAAAAAAAAAAAAAAAAAAAAAAAAAAAAATGTTAATTTGCCCCACCCCCCCCCACGGGGAGGGAGGGGGGAACCCCTCTCCTCAGGTCCCTTCGGTCTTATATGTCCCCCTTCTCCTATTCTCTATTTCTATATTCTACCAGGGGAGACCAAGTCCTCCGGTATTTCTCGTCTTGGTCTTTCAGCATCATCGTCAATTTTTCCATTTGTTGAATTTCTGTAATTCTAGCCCACCACTGAAATTTGGTCGGGGGGGCTGTACTCTTCCAGAGAGCCGGGATACACGCCCTTGCGGCGGTGAGAAGGTGTTTGAGCAGAGATCTCTTGTATTTTTCCACCGACAGAGGGACATCATTTAATAAAAATGCAGCCGGGTTGCTCCCAAGGGACACACCTGTAATATCCTTAATCGTTTCCTCAACTGTTTCCCAGAAGCCTTTGATATCCTCACATTCCCAGAATATATGTATCATCGTTCCCTCCCCCCTCCTACAACGCCAACATCTATCTGATACTTGCGGGTAAATTTTATGAAGGACTGCTGGTGTTCTATACCATCTGGTAAGAATTTTATATCCTCCCTCTTGGTATCTACTGGCAATTGATGTTTTATGTACTGATTTTAATATTTTCGTCTTCTGCTTTTGAGTAAACGTTACTCCAAGCTCTCTCTCCCAGGCTAGCATGAAATTGAGCTCCTGTGTCACTTCCGGGCATGTTAATGTTTCGTAAAAATATGATAAAGAATGTCTGATACTTTCACCATTTAGACAGGTCTGTTCGAACTTAGTCAGCTCCCTTATTACTAAAAATTTTTTATTTTTTGAGCGAATATACGCTCCTAGCTGCATAGCCCTGAAATAGTCCAAGTCCTCTGTTACCTCACCCTCTATCTCGCCTCTTGTCATCAGGCGGCGGTCCCTAGAGAAGTCAATCAGCCTGCTCTTCCCTTTATATTTTATTGCTTCATACCTCCGATCGGTTAGACCTGGTAGGAAGTCCGGAGCACCCAATACCGGTGTCATTGGGCTCGGAGTTGGTGAAAGATTTGTTTTTTTGAAAATCATGTAGATAAAGCGGATAGTTGCCCCTGTTAGCGGGTGTTTTTTCACTATGGTGGGTAATTCTGATTTTTTAATCCATGCTATTCCTTCCAATGGAATTTTAGACGTCGCCTGTTCTAGCTGTGTATGCGGTTTCCTTACCGAGGCACACCATTCTACCACTCTCGCTAGTTGTAGGGCTTCCCAGTAATGTACTGGGTCTGGGAAACCAATACCTCCCTTCCCTTTTGGGAGTACTAGGATGTTTCTCCTTATTCTTGCTGGTTTCCCTGCCCATATGAACCTTAGAAATCCTGATCTGAGGTCCTTAAGAAAGTTTGATGGGATCTTTATTGGTAACGTTTGAAACAAATAGAGAATTCTGGGCATCACGTTCATCTTTATAATATTTGTCCTTCCAAACCAGGTAAAGATATCTCTATCCCATCTCCTGAAATCTTGTTTAATTTGTCTTAACAATGGGGCATAGTTTAGTTCAAACATTCTACTAAGCTTCTTTGAGATTTTGGTCCCCAGATAATTTATATGGGAATCTGTCCACCTAAAATTAAATTGTGCTTTTATCCGATGTATTTCAATTGTATCCATCTCCAATCCCATCGCTTCGGACTTCGTGTAGTTTACCTTATAATTTGCTAACTCCCCATACTCATTGATCTCACTTAGAAGGGAAGGGAGGGATATGATTGGAGAGGTTATGAAAAAGATCAAGTCATCAGCATATGCTGCTAGTTTGTGTTCCTCTCCCTTCGTCTTAATACCCCTAATATTGCAATCCGCTCGTATTTTCCTTAGGAATGGTTCCAGTGTGAGTATAAAAATAATTGGTGAAAGAGGACACCCCTGTCGCGTTCCATTCTGAATCTCAAAGGGATCCGATAGCCTGTCATTGACCTTAACCCTTGCACTTGGGACTGAGTAGAGGTTTGAGAACCAGCTCAGCATTCCCTCCCCCAGTCCAATATGTTGTAGGGTTGTTTTAAGAAAAATCCAATCAACCCTATCGAAAGCTTTTTCTGCGTCAGCCGAGAACAGTACAAGGGGTTCCTGTCTGCTCTGTACTGTATATATTGCATTTATTACTCTTTGTGTGTTTTCCCTACCCTCCCTTCCTGCCGTGAATCCCACCTGGTCTGGATGAATCAATGCCGGGATGTGTTCTTCTAGCCTTAGCGCCAGGATTTTAGAAAAAATTTTCAAATCCACGTTGAGTAGCGCAATAGGCCGATAGCTAGAACATTGGGATGGGTCCTTTCCTTAGGAATTACTGCTATATGTGCCATCAAAATTTCTTTAGGTATCCTCCGCCCTTCCCGTAGGGAGTTAAAGGCTGCTACAAACCTTGGAGCCAGTTTCTCAGCGAAAAATCTATAATACGTCAGAGTGTACCCGTCTGGGCCCGGGGCTTTCCCTGCTTTTAGCAGGTTTATTGCTTTTTTAAATTCTTCTATTGAGATTGGTGCGTCTAAATCTCTTATTACCTCATCTTTTAACCTTGGCATTTCTGAGTTGTTTAGATATTCTTTTGCCCTTTCTTGTTTATTTCTGCACCTATGTGGGGACTGATGGCCCTCCAACTGGTACAACCCCTCATAATACTCCTTAAAGATCTGTGCCATCTCCTGTGATGATTTCGCCATACCCCCCTGCTGTGTTTTAATACCCGACAGATGGGATGGTTTTGTAGCATCCTTAAGGGCCTTTGCCAGCATCCTACTTGGTTTATTCCCAAATTCATATAGTGTCCGCCTTCCCAATTTCAGTTTTGCTTTCGCCTGTTCGATGAGGAGCAAGTTCAGGTCCCCTCTGAGGCCCCCTAGTTTCTCCTCTGACACCTGTGTATGAGATTCTTTGTGTTTCAGCTCTACTGCCCTAATTTTTCCGAGCAGATCCTCAACCCTTGCGTTAAGCTCCTTCTTCCTATGCGCCCCAAGTGATATCAGGACACCCCTCATCACGCACTTATGTGTCTCCCATACGCAAAATGGGGTGACCTCACTCGACTCATTTGTCAGGAAAAAGGAGTCCAACTCCTGGTTAAGTTTTTGCTCATACTCCTTGTCTTTTAATAGAGTTTCATTAATCTTCCAGTGCCATTCCCGGCGTTCGTCCTCCCCCAAAATCAGCGTACAATCTGTCGGGGCGTGGTCTGAAAGGGTAAATGAACCTATTTCTGCGCTCACCAGTGATGTTATGGCTGACTGCGATATCATAACATAATCGATGCGCGTGTATGTTTTATGCTTTGCCGAGTAAAACGTATAGTCCCTGTCCTGGACATGGATTGACCTCCATGTGTCTATTACTTGCAGATTACTCAATAATTTCTTAATTCTTCGTATTTTTGTCGCGGAGAGGTGTGATGCTCCCCTTGACGTGTCCAGGAGCGGGTCTATTGCAAAATTTAGGTCGCCTCCTATCACTAAAATACCCTCCTTGTGTTGGTGTACCATTTGTAGACAAGTCTCCAGGTAATTCACCTGGTCTTCATTTGGAAGGTAAAGGTTCACCAATGTGATCCTCTGTGGTCCCAGTTGTCCCTTTACAATTAAAAGGCGACCCTCCTCATCTGTAACTACCTTCAACTCTTCCCATGGGATTTGTTTTGAGATTATAATTGATACTCCATTGGTTTTGGAACTCGGAGATGTACTATGATAGGCTGTAGAGAATTTATAATTTCCAAGTTTTGGTATTCTGTCCCTTCTAAAGTGTGTCTCTTGGAGGAAGCCAATCTGCGTCCCCAACCTTCCCATCTCCGCAAGCAGCCTAATCCGCTTCTCCGGGATGTTCAGTCCCTTGACATTGTATGAGGTAAATTTTATTCTGGTCATGTTTCCTTCCTTTCTTAACCTTTCTTTTTGCGGTCTATTAAAATTTACGAGGAGAGAAGTCCCCCCTCAGAAACCCCAGGAGGAGGAAAAAAAAAAAAAAAAAAAAAAAACCCCTTTTGAAGACGCCTCCGACTTTCCCTCCACTCGGAGGGGAGACGTCTATTGTGGGCGAGTGCCCCTGAGCACAAAAAGTTTGAGTATCTGTATATCAAAAAGAACCACAGCGGCACGCTCATTAGTAATATCTACGAGTGAAACAGCCAAGAAGAAAGACCCTGTAATGTTGTCAGTCAGTTACCCTACTATATTTCCATTTCCATACTTGTGTTCCGCTTATTAACATATAGAACCATTCGCTCCCTCCCTCTCCCTCCTCCCCCCCTCATCCATCTCCCTCCCCGCTCCTTACTCCCAAATGTCCCATATCTCACCCCCCTCCATCCCTGTTCTCCCCCCCCCCCCTAGCACCCCCCCCTCCGCCCTCCCCGGTAAGCCGAGGTGTTTAAAGGGCAAAAGGGGAGGGGACCCAGGGGAGGGGGAGGGAGGAGAGGAGAGGAAAAAAAAAAAAAAAAAAAAAAGCACACACACCTTCCACCCAAACACTTCTTATACATCCTGTGCTTCTAAATTCTTGTGGCATATTCTCACCAGAACACAGCAATAAAACCACCCAAATACACCCACTTAACTGTACCCACCCCTGTGATATGAAAAAAAAAAAAAAAAAAAAAAAAAAAAAAAACTCTCAACTTCCTCTATTTCTTAGTGGACCCTGAGGATCCTTATCCCTTAATGTGAAAATTTATATACAGCCAAAAAACATATTATTTAGTGTCATATATCCCTTCCCCTTCTCCCTCCCCCCTCCCCCCTTTTATACCCTCCCCCTTACTTCCATATATACAACCAGTGTAACCTGTGTAACCACCAAAACCTCCATGTAAAGTGTCATAATGCAACCTATCCTTATTGCTCTAAAAAAAAAAAAAAAAAAAAAAAAAAGCAGTAATGGGCAATGGGCCTTCCATTGATATTGCCTCTGATATATCCTACTCAAAAAAAACATCTTCCATTTTACGTAAAGAAACATACAGAGACCCACAGGGAAAAAGTAAAAAGAAAGCAAGAGGGAGAGAGGGGAAAAAAAACTCTCTCTCTACCCTTCCCCCCTCTACCCCCCTTTAGGGGGGTATGCCACAAAGAGCACCTGCAGGGGGGGGGAGAGTGTCCCCCGAACCTTCCATCAAGTCCGGAGCAACACAATTGGAGGGAATTCATTGAAAAATAATATGGCACATAGGAAAGCAAAAACAAAAGTCATGTCCAACATGCGATTCTAGCCCCATTTCCTTCTCCTATATCCCTGCATCCTCCTAATTATTTCTGATGTATATACTTTCTAACAGTGTCCATAGTCATGTCAATCCAATCAGGGATCTCCAATATTTCTGAGCCTAGAAACTTAAATAGGTCCGGTAATTGCTCTGGTGCCATCAGGGCAAAGGTGTGGTCATCCTTTTTTATGATTAACGAGAATGGGTGTCCCCATCTGTAAGTTGCACCTTTTGCCCGGATTTGATCCAGCAATGGCCTCAGTAACCTTCTCCTTTTTTTCGTCTGCCGACTGAGGTCTGGGAACACCTGGACCCCCTGGCCTGCGACTTCCAGCACCCCTTTCTGCCAAGCTGCTCTCATTATGTCCTCCTTTATCCTAAAAAAGTGCACACGGCAGAGCACATCCCTAGGGGGGCCTGCTTCTAACATAGGCCCAGCTGGGCTCCTATGAACACGGTCCAGCTCAATATGACTGTCGGCTGGCTTTCCTAGGTATTTATTAAGGACCTCGGTTACTGTTTCCCTCAGGTTGGGTGGTTTTATTGTTTCTGGGATCCCTTTAATGCGTACATTGTTTCTCCTGCTTCTGTTCTCAAATTCCTCTGCTTGTAACTGCAGCAGTAACAATTGCTGATGTTGTGTTTTAAACTTCCTTTCCAGTAGTTCTATACGGGCGTCTGCCGAGGACTGTAGGGACTCACAAGTACCCATTCTTCTGTCCATCACCTCCAATTTAGCAGTTACTTCCCCTAATTCTTCCCTGACCGCAATTTTTATGTCACTCAATAAAGTTTGTAATTCCTCTTTAGTAGGTAGCGCCTGTATGAGCTTCCTAATGTCCTGTACCTCCTCAGCAGCCAGTACAACAGTTCCCCCCTTATAACCAGGACGTACCTGAGTCTCTGTAACAGCCACGGTGCGGGGCACAATTGGGGGGCTGGTCTCTGCGGTTTCTGCCACCTCCGTGCAAATGTTACCAGCTGAGACACTTACAGTAATCGGGATAGGTGGTTCCTCCATGACTGCTTGCTGTCTCAGGGCCGCCCGAGCAGCACGCTGTGAGACGGTCCCGGCCTCCATTGCTATCGCTGGCTCCGTCCTACCAATAAGGTATTTGGAAACAGAGGGGTATCCGGGTACCTCCGACCGACCTGTGCCCTTCCCTTGTCTGCTTCCAGGCATATACTCCTGCGTACACTCTGGGCATAGATTCGTCCCTGCAGCCGTTCTTGGTCCCTCTTGGCGTGTCTCACTCCGCACGCCAGACCCGTTCTCCTGCTCGAGCGCGCCGCCGCGATGCTCCGCCTCTCACTCCGTCATGCCCAGACCGCACCTCCCTGCGTCAATCACGCCGTTGACTTCCCTTTCAGATATGGCGTTTTCACGCAATCCTTTTTTTACATCAGTCTTATGTAATATTCAAATTTTCTGAGATACAGAATTTTGGGGTGTCACTGGCTGTGAGCCATAATCCTCAAAATGAAAAGAAAGAAATGCTTGAAATCTATTACTCTGTGTGTAACTCATCTATATAAAATATAGGAGTTTCACTTTTTGAATTGAATTACAGTGGAACCTCGGATTACAAGCATAATCCGTTCCAGGAGAATGCTCGTAATCCAAAGCACTCGCGTATCAAAGTTTCCCCCATAGAAGTCAATAGAAACAAAAATAATTTGTTCCGCATTGACTTCAATGGCTTGCAATACCGCATGCAGCCAGAGGCAGGGGGGGCGCCGGAGAGCCTCGGAAACAGCCGGAAAGGCCCGTGGACACTTCGGCCAATCTTGGCAAACCTCAGGAACGTAGTATTTCCAAGCATTTCTGAACGGCTACGATCGGCGTCGATCGGCTCCGGCGCGGCGCCCCCCCCCCCCACCTCAGGCCAAACGCGGTACTGCACTCCGCTTTGGCCTGAATCCTCCTCCTTTTGCCAGACAAAACTCACAAACCGAGTTAGGATTTTTCAAAATGCAGTGGTCGTATTACGAAACGCTCGTTAACCGCATTACTCGCAATCCAAAGTTCCACTGTACTGAAATAAATGAACTTTTTGATGATATTCTAATTTTAGGAGATGCTCCTGTATATTTTATCCTGTATTGATGGAATCTCCTATCTCTGGTGAATTCTCTTCCTTTGTTTCAGGTGACCCGCAGGTTCGGCATCCCAGGCCTGAAGCGGGCGATGGATTGGTTTGGGTATCATGGAGGACATCGCCGCTCCCCTCTTCTCCCGCTCACAGATCAGGAGCAGAAGGACTTACGGACGGTGTTTACGGACAACGGCTGGCTTTGATCCGGGAAGAAGGTTGAAACGGGATCTCCTTCCTTCCACTTCTTCCTGAATGTTTCATTTTCTATGTAGCGGGGTGAAAACCCGAGAAGGAAATATACACAACATAAAATAAATCCTCCACATGGAACAAATGTGTTTTCATTAAAGAAAAGATAAATGTGATCTCATACAAGGCTGACTTCTCTGCCCCCTCATTTCCCCCTACTGGGGCGCCATCCGCAGGGCTGCTACAAAACAATTCGTTTCGGGTGGAACAGTAAGGGGGGGGGGGGGGGGGGCTCTGATGGGACCCTGATATTAGGGAAGACTCTGATCAGGATTGTGGTGTAGGGTGGGATTCTGAAGGGGACTCGGACATAAGAGGGGACTCTGAAGGGGACTCAGATGTACACAAGAACTCCTATACATCTGAGTCCTTGTACACATCTAAGTCCGCTTCAGAGTCCTTCTATACATCTGAGTCCCTTTCAAAGGACTCTGAAGGGGACTCAGACATAAGGAAGGACTCTGAAGGGTATACAAGGACTCCCCTGGTATGAAATATAAAAACCTAAAGCCGCAGTCACATGACCACCATCCTCTCCTCTTCTGGTTATTTCCTGGGGTCCTCTCTCAGGTGTCCTTATCACTGCCTGTGGGCACATGACCCTCCTCTCCTTTTCTGTTTACTTCCTGGGGTCCTCTTTCAGGTGTCCTCATCACTGCCTGTGGTCACATGACCCTCCTCTCCTCTGCTGGTTACTTCATGAATCAGAGCAGGAAATGAGCGGTGACTGGGATGGAGGAGAGGAGGAGGAGTCGGGATGGAGGAGGAGGAGTCGGGGGGGAGGGGGGCTCTCTGATTACATTTAATTGTCTCCTGGAGTTCAGAATGAAAGCAGAACTGACCCCTCTTCTTCTTTACAAGGAAGCCGCCATCTTAGGCTCTGTCTGACCTGCGGTTGCCATGGTGATACACATGTGATGACCCTGGACATTGACTGGCAGTTCAGTTGAGAGCACAGTGACAGTTGTACCGGCGGCCTTGTGACTGTTCTGGGGACTCGGATCCATCGCTAGGCGGAGCTCCTTTGAAGAAGAAAGTTCCGAACACATCCTTGAGGATGACCCCCCCCGCCCCTGGAGAGGTGCAACCCGTCCTCTCTCTGACCCCGCGCAAGATGAACTCATGGGGCCCCGGATACGGGTGTATTTAGGGGGGTTGTTTGGGAAATCTGTATCTGAAGCGTCCCTCCCCCCGAGAAATACCCCCCTGAGAAATACCTCCCCCTGAAAAATAACTCCTCCCCCCCCCCCCCCCCGAGAAATACCTCCCCCTGAGAAATATCTCCCCCCGATAAATACCCCCCTGAGAAATACCTCCCCCTAAGAAATAACTCCCCCCAATAAATACTCCCCATGAGAAATACCTCCCCTGAGAAATATCTCCCTATAAGAAATACCCCCCCCCCTGAAAAATAACTCCCCCTGAGAAATACCTCCCCCATGAAAAATACCTCCCTCCTGAGAAATACCTCCCCCTAAGAAATACCCCCCCCCCCCCAGAAATATCTCCCTCCTGAGAAATACCTCCCCCTGAGGCATCCTTCCCCCCTGAAAAATATCTCCCCCCTGAGAAATACCTCCCACCTGAGAAATACCTGAGCTCAGCAATGCTGCGATAGAGGAGACAGTGGACCACACTGTCACCCGATGATCCTGCCCCTTATGACGTCACCATCCCATCATGCTCCGGGTGGTGATCACATAAGGGGCAGGATCACCGGGTGACATCACCCCATGCCAATATAAGTTGTGCACCGCGCACACGGCATTACAGCGGGAGAGAGCGTCGTGTCAACATTGGAAGAAGAGACGAGGGAAGAAGACGACGGAGAAGACTGGGCAAGAGCTAGCAAAAGAGTAGAAGAAGACAGCAGAAGACAGAGGGAGAAGAGGCCGGAGAGAGCAGAGAAGTCGGAAGAGACCACCGGAGCTGCCTAATAAATTACTTTAAAAACCTGTGTAGTGTGTTTTTTTTATTGACACTTTTTTTCCCCAGTTGAATGGGTAGGGGTAGGATGTACCCCATACTCATTCACATAGGGTTGGGGGCCGGAATCTGGGGGACCCCTTATTAAAGTGAGCTCCCGCATTCCGATAAGCCTCCCGCCTGCAGACCCCGACAACCAACGGCCAGGGTTGTCGGGAAGAGGCCCTTGTCCTCATCAACATGGGGACAAGGTGCTTTGGGGTGGGCGGGCCACAGGGCTCCCCCCTGCCCCAAAGCACCCACCCCCCCATGTTGAGGGCATGCAGCCTGGTACGGTTCAGGAGGGGGGGGGGGCGCTCGCTCGTCCCCACCCCTTTTCCTGAACGGCCGGGCTTCGTGCTCGGATAAGGGTCTGGTATGGATTTTGGGGGAACCCCCATGCCGTTTTTTTCAGCGTAGGGGGTTCCCCTTAAAATCCATACCAGACAGAAGGGCCTGGTATGCTCTTAGAGGGGGAACCCTTGCCGTTTTTTTATTTCAAATTTGGCGTGGCGTTCCCCCTCAGGATTCATACCAGACACGGTGCCTGGTATTGTCGGGGATCGAAGTCGGATCCCAGTTCATTGAAGTCGGACGCGTTTCTGACTTCAAGTCGCAGGGCAAAGTCAGATCCAAAGTAGGACAGTTGACGTGTCGCACCAGTGTGAACCCGCAGACCCTGACAACCAACGGCCAGGGTGAATCCGTAGACCCCGACAACCAACAGCCAGTGTGAACCCGCAGACCCCGACAACCAATGGCCAGTGTGAATCCGTAGACCCCGACAACCAACGGCCAGTGTGAACCCGCAGACCCTGACAACCAACGGCCAGTGTGAACCCGCAGACCCCAACAACCAACGGCCAGTGTGAACCCGCAGACCCCGACAACCAATGGCCAGTGTGAATCCGTAGACCCCGACAACCAACGGCCAGTGTGGACCCGCAGACCCTGACAACCAACGGCCAGTGTGAACCCGCAGACCCCAACAACCAACGGCCAGTGTGAACCTGCAGACCCCGACAATCAACGGCCAGTGTGAACCCGCAGACCCCGACAACCAACGGCCAGTGTGAATCCGTAGACCCCGACAATCAATGGCCAGTGTGAACCCGCAGACCCTGACAACCAACGGCCAGTGTGAACCCGCAGACCCCGACAACCAACGGCCAGTGTAAACCCGCAGACCCCGACAACCAACGGCCAGTGTGAACCCGCAGACCCCGACAACCAACGGCCAGTGTGAACCCGCAGACCCCGACAACCAACGGCCAGTGTGAACCCGCAGACCCCGACAACCAATGGCCAGTGTGAACCCGCAGACCCCGACAACCAACAGCCAGTGTGAACCCGCACACCCCGACAACCAACGGCCAGTGCGAACCCGCAGATCCCCACAACCAACGGCCAGTGTGAACCCGCACACCCCGACAACCAACGGCCAGTGTGAACCCGCAGACTCCCGACAACCAACGACCAGTGTGAACCCGCTGACCCCGACAACCAACGGCCAGTGTGAACCCGCAGACCCCGAAACCAACGGCCAGTGTGAACCCGCAGACCCCGACAACCAACGGCCAGTGTGAACCCGCAGACCCTGAAACCAACGGCCAGTGTGAACCCGCAGACCCCGACAACCAACAGCCAGTGTGAACCCGCAGACCCCGACAACCAACGGCCAGTGTGAACCCGCAGACCCCGAAACCAACGGCCAGTGTGAACCCGCAGACCCCGACAACCAACGGCCAGTGTGAACCCGCAGACCCTGAAACCAACGGCCAGTGTGAACCCGCAGACCCCGACAACCAACGGCCAGTGTGAACCCGGCCTAATAGGATATCAGTGGAGTGATTGCACAGCTGATAAACAAAGGAAATGAAAGCTGGCCCAGAACCATAAGGCTGTGGTTGGTAAACCAAGTGAGAGGAAAAACGAGTGTGTAGCACCGAAGGCATAAGATAAAGCAGAGAATAGCCGTGTAAAAATAGGTTCTGGGCCAGCTTTACTTTCCTTCCTTTATCAGCTGTGCAATCCCTCCATTGATATCCTATTAACCTCTTCAGCCCCGGAAGATTTTACCCCCTCTCCGACCGGAGCACTTTTTTTACAATTTTGCACTGCGTCTCGCTTTAACTGATAATTGCGCGGTCGTGCGGCGCTGCACCCAAACAAAATTTGTGTCCTTTTTTTCTCACAAATAGAGCTTTCTTTTGGTGGTATTTGATCGCCTCTGCAGGTTTTATTTTTTGCACTATAAACCTAAGAGCAACAATTTTGAAAAAAAACGCAATATCTTTTACTTTTTGCTGTAATAAATATCAAATTTTTTCCTCAGTTTAGGCCGATATGTATTCTTCTAAATATTTTTGGTAAAAAAAAAAATCGCAATAAGCGTATGTTGATTGGTTTGCGCAAAAGTTATTACAAAATAGGGGATAGATTTGTGACATTTTTATTATTATTTTTTTTACTAATAATTAATAATAATATAATTATAAAATAATATACTAATATACTAATTATTACTAATATTAATAATAATCATTTTTTTTTTTTACTATCTGCGATTTTTAGCGGGACTGCGACAGCGGACAGATCAGACACATTTGACACATTTTTGGGACCAGTGACATTTATACAGCGATCAGTGCTATTAAAAAATACATTGATTACTGTATAAATGTCACTGGCAGCATATATTGATTGGTTTGCGCAAAAGTTATAGCGTTTACAAAAATAGGGTAGAGATTTATGGCATTTTTATAATTTTTTTTTTTTACTAGTAATGGTGGCGATCTGCGATTTTTATCGGGACTGCGACATTGTGGCGGACAGATCGGACACTTTTGACACATTTTTGGGACCATTGACAATTTTACAGCGACCGGTGCTGTAAAAATGCACTGATTACTGTAAAAATGTAACTGGCAGGGAAGGGGTTAACACTAGGGGGCGATCAAGGGGTTAAATGTGTTCCCTCTCTGTGTTCTAACTGAAGGGGGGGTGGGACTTACTAGGGGAAATGACAGATCGCTGTTCATACTTAGTATGAACACACCATCAGTCATTTCGCCCCTTAAAGAACCCGGATCTGGTGTTTACACACACAGATCCTGGTTCTCGCTGCGACATGAGCGATCGCGGTTGCTCGGCAGTCATCGTGCCCGCCGGTCATCGCAGATCCTCCCAAAAATGCATCTGCTCCTGATGAGTGGTATTATGACCACGAAACGTGTAGAGCTATCCTACGATGCCGCGTCACAGTAACTACATGCAATATCTGTATTTTATTATAACCAATCATTCTTATCCATGTAGAAATGTTACCGGTACAATTTGGGCCCACATACCCGAGGTCTGTATTTTATTATATTTTTATCTAACCGCTTACGGACCGCCCGACGCAGGAATACGTCGGCTGTTTGAATAGGAGTGCCGTTGTAATAGCAGCAGCTAGCTACCATAACCCCGGTATCCTCTTCTTCAGCGGGCAGTCCGCTACAAGATAAAAGTGGTCATTGTGGGGGTTACGCCACAAGACCACTTTTATCGGAGGCGGGAGAGGGCCCCCCCACCCGCCACTCTCCGGTGCTCTCGGAAGAGGCGGAGGCGATCACATCTGTCCCCTGCCTGGTTATGGAGACGAGTGAGGGGAAGATGGCCGCCACCCGTCTCCATACCACTGCAGGGCGGAGGCGACGTCAAAACGTCACTTCCCCCCATAGCTCTTAAAGGGACATTTTTTTTTTTTTTTTTTTTAGAATGACATAATTTTTTTTACATTTTTTTAATTGCATTTTAGTGTAATATGAGATGTGAGGTCTTTTTGACCCCCCAGATCTCATATTTAAGAGGACCTGTCATGCTTTTTTCTATTACAAGGGATGTTTACATTCCTTGTAATAGGAATAAAAGTGACCAAAAATTTAAAAAAAAACTGTGTCAAAATAAAGTAAAATAAATAAAATAAAAAATTTTTTTTTAAAGCGCCCCATCCAGACGAGCTCGCACGCAGAAGCGATCGCATACGTGCCCAGTGCCCGCATATGAAAACGGTGTTCAAACCACACATGTGAGGTATCGCTGCGATCGTTAGCATGAGAGAAATAATTTTAGCCCTAGACCTCCTCTGTAACTCAAAACATGCAACCTGTAGAATTTTTTAAATGTTGCCTATGGAGATTTTTAAGGGTAAAAGTTTGTCGCCATTTCACGAGCGGGCGCAACTTTGAAGCGTGACATGTTGGGTTTCAATTTACTCGGCGTAACATCTTTCCCACATACCCAAGGTCCGTCATTATGTGTATCATGGTGGAATAATTGTGTACTATCAATTGTTTTGATGATATCTGTCGGGACCTTTTTTATTATATTACATTATATATACCTTCTCTACCAATTTATATGTATATATGCCCTTTGTAATTAAACAATTATTATGCTCATTGGTTCATTTCATTTAGTAGTGTGCTTCATATAAAGTCCCACAATCTCTTTCTTTTTTCATATATACTCAACACTTAATTTGTATAGCACTTCCCCCCCTGGGGACTCAATACACTTAGAAGGTGAGGCTGATATCTTGGAGATGGCGTTGGCCGGGAATCGAACCCGGGTCATCTGCTTAGAAAGCAGCTATGCTCACCACTGCACCACCAACGCAAAGTAGCATGTCTTTTATAGTGTGGGAGGAAACCGGAGTAACCGGAGCAAACTCCATGCAGAAGGATTTGAACCAAAGACCCCAGTGCTGCAAGGCTAACCACTAAGCCTCTGTGCTGCCCATATACGGCCTCTGTTCTATAAGGCCCGCCCCCGCTGAGCGGGGTAAGTCAGTGATGTCCAATAGAGAGAGAGAGAAGGAAAGAAAGAGAGAGACAAAGAGGGAGGGAAAGAAAGAAAGAAAGAAAGAGAGAGAAAGAAAGAAGGAGAGGAGTAAAGTAAGAGAGAGAAATAAAGAAATAAAGAAAGAAAGAAAAAGTATCCACCTGCTCTTCTGCCCCACCTCTGTACCCCCCCGCTCTTCTGCCCCACCTCTGTACCCCCCTGCTCTTCTGCCCCACCTCGATACCCCCCTGCTCTTTTGCCCCACCTCTGTACCCCCTGCTATTCTGCCCCACCTCTGTACCCCCTGCTCTTCTGCCACACCTCTGTACCCCCTGCTCTTCTGCCCCACCTCTGTTCCCCCCTGTTCTTCTGCCCCACCTCTGTACCCCCCTGTTCTTCTGCCCCACCTCTGTACCCCCCGCTCTTCTGCCCCACCTCGGTATCCCCCTGCTCTTTTGCCCCACCTCTGTACCCCCTGCTCTTCTGCCCCACCTCTGTACCCCCTGCTCTTCTGCCCCACCTCTGTACCCTCTGCTCTTCTGCCACACCTCTGTACCCCCTGCTCTTCTGTCCCATCTCTGTACCCCCTGCTCTTCTGCCCCACCTCGGTACCCCCCTGCTCTTCTGCCCCACCTCGGTACCCCCCTGCTCTTCTGCCCCACCTCTGTACCCCCTGCTCTTCTGCCCCACCTCTGTACCCCCTGCTCTTCTGCCCCACCTCTGTACCCCCTGCTCTTCTGCCCCACCTCTGTACCCCCTGCTCTTCTGCCCCACCTCTGTACCCCCCTGCTTTTCTGCCCCACCACTATAACCCCCTTCTCATCTGGCCCATCTCTGAACTCCCCCTGCTCCTCTGTCCTACAATAATAACACTGCACTACAATAACACACTATAATAACACTGCACTACAATAACACACTATACTAACACTGCACTATTTATAATATAATAACTAAATAACTGCGCCCGCGCAGCTTAACACACAACTCCGGCAATGCCGAGATACCTGAACTCCCACGCCTGCGCGGGAGTGACGTCATGTTGGCCCGGCCAATTAAATCGGGCGGAGACCTGGAAGCCACCTGGCCAAAGCTGGCAGTGGCTCCAGGACACCATAGCGCTGGAACGCTATGAAAAGTAAAGATCCGGTTTAAGACTCCTGGCAGTCCTCCTTGGTTGGCCTGCGCTGCTTCACTACCTGGAATAAATCCCGTAGGTGAAGACGGGTCTGATTATTACGAGTTTCAACATCGGGATCAACAGCCAGTGTTGCCCTTTGTTGACTAATGCAGGAATCCAATTGTGCATTGATGTCATCAGTCGCTGGTGACATAACGAAACTCGGTAATGAGAGGATACCACCATTCTGTGGGATTATGTTGCTTTGATCCCTAGGAGGCGTGACGCTGGGAATGGTAACGTCATTCTTGTCCAAAGCTATGTTCACATTTGACCTACGACGTACCATGCTGGGATAGACAATAAATGTACTCCATCGTGGCCTTGGGCCTGAACCCATTGCTGGGGTCATGGTTGGAAGGATCTCATCACTCCGAGGCCTAGTGTTATTCCTGGTAGGTGCGACGCTGGGAATGGTAACGTCATTCTTGTCCAAAGCTATGTTCACATTTGACCTACGACGTACCATGCTGGGATGGACAATAATTGTACTCCATCGTGGCCTTGGGCCTGAACCCATTGCTGGGGTCATGGTTGGAAGGATCTCATCACTCCGAGGCCTAGTGTTATTCCTGGTAGGTGCGACGCTGGGAATGGGAACGTCATTCTTGTCCAAAGCTATGTTCACATTTGACCTACGACGTACCATGCTGGGATGGACAATAAATGTACTCCATCGTGGCCTTGGGCCTGAACCCATTGCTGGGGTCATGGTTGGAAGGATCTCATCACTCCGAGGCCTAGTGTTATTCCTGGTAGGTGCGACGCTGGGAATGGGAACGTCAGTGTTGTCCAAAGCTCTGTTCTCATTTTTCCTCTTTTGTGGCAAGATATTCCTGTGCCCGACCACCATTTTTTGTTTGAGCTTCTTTATTCGCTGTCTTAGCCGAGCAAGAAGGGAAGCTCGAGGAGGTGCGACTCTGGAAACGGGAACATCAATCTCTTCCATAGAGCTGTCCACATTTTCACTTGTTGAAAGGATGTCATCGCTCGTTGGGAAAATGCTATCTCTAACCACGTAGTCTCCAAACTTAATTGGCCTACGTTCCTTCACTGGCCGGCATAAATGCCGTATGTGAGCACGGATGTGATCCCTAGGGGGTGCGACTCTAGGAATAGGAAAGTCAGTCTCTTCCATGGTGTTCTCCACATTTTCTCTTGTTGGAAGGATTTCATCACTCGTTGGGATTATGTTGCAAGCTTTGAACTTGATGATGGTTGGCCGGTGCTTCATCTGTTTGCGCCTGACCACCATTCGTGGTGTACTTCTCTCCATTCGCCGGCGCAGCCAGGGATGTATGTAATCTGGAGGAGGTGCGACTCTGGAAATGGGAATATGACGGACTTCAGGCACCCTGTTGGGTATATCCACTAAGAAGCTGCTTCTTAAGCTCTGGAAGACGAGCACATCAGTCTCTTCCATAGAGCTCTCCGCATTTTCACTTGTTGGAAGGATGTCATCACTCGTTGGGAACATGTTGCTATCTCTAAACAGTTTGGTTGGCCTACGTTTCTTCACTGGCCGGCATAAATCCCGTATGTGAGCACGGATGTGATCCCTAGGAGGTGCGACTCTGGGAATAGGAAAGTCAGTCTCCTCCATGGTGATCTCCGCATTTTCACTTGTTGGTGGAATGGTTTCATCGGTTACTGGTAGAATGACAGCAGTTGGTGGTGGGGTGATGTTGCTACTTTTTGGTCGGAACAGTCGACAGAATGGCTTGAAATATATTAGGAGCAGTACCACCAGCATGGTGATAAGCCCCAGAAAGCATTCTGACCGGTGCTCAGTAACAATATTTATAAGTACGGGTGGGACTGTGTTCTCTAAGGTCACCCACCCCTTGGAGTAGACTGACCAGAGCCCAGTGACCATCCATTGGTACCAATCACCAGCATTTATGAGCAGGGATGGGACTGTGTTCTCTAAGGTCACCCACCCCTTGGAGTAGACTGACCAGAGTCCAGTGACCATCCATTGGTACCAATCACCAGCATTTATGAGCAGGGATGGGACTGTGTTCTCTAAGGTCACCCACCCCTTGGAGTAGACTGACCAGAGCCCAGTGACCACCCATTGGTACCAATCACCAGCATTTATGAGCAGGGATGGGACTGTGTTCTCTAAGGTCACCCACCCCTTGGAGTAGACTGACCAGAGCCCAGTGACCACCCATTGGTACCAATCACCAGCATTTATGAGCAGGGATGGGACTGTGTTCTCTAAGGTCACCCACCCCTTGGAGTAGACTGACCAGAGCCCAGTGACCACCCATTGGTACCAATCACCAGCATTTATGAGCAGGGGTAGGATTATGTTCTCAAAGGCCTGCCCCCTGCTGTTCCAGATATCGATCAGTATATAAACGAATCCACTCAGCTGCAGGAACTTCAAATAGCGTCCTAATATTCTGGCCAGGTAATTTTGGCGCAGAATGTGCTTCAGAATGGGAACACATATTAGGACTGCCGAGCTAAACCAGAATGGAGGGCTGGTCAGGAATAAAATCCAGTTGATGAGTTCTAGGATTATGTTCTCATAGGATACCCCCCTGCTGTTCCAGATATTGATCAGTAGAAAAATCAATGCACATAGCTCCAGTAACATCATATAGCGTCCTATTATTCTGACCAGGTAATTTTGGCGCAGGATGTACTTCAGAATGAGAAAACTTATCAGGACTGCCCAGCTAAACCAGAATGGAGGGCTGGTCAGGAATGAAAACCAGCTGATGGGTTCTGGAGGGTCGTTTTCAATTCCTCTAACTGTTTCCTCCACTGGCTGCTCCGTCCTGTTCATGTTCTGCTCCTGCATGTGGGTCTGTGGGGACTGTACATCTCTGGGCGGGATCTTCGCTGGTTGCTGTGTTGTCTCCACAATCCCCTCCTCTGGGGACCCTGTGATGACATTTCTGGGCTCCTCCATACGGGTCTTTGGGGATTGGACATCCCTGGGTACAGCCCATGGGTATAAGATTCTAAAAATCAGCGGAATCTTCGCTGGCTGTTGTGATGTCTCTACAATCACCTCTTCCTGATCCATGTGGACCTCTGGGGATTGTTTGACGGTATTTCTGTCTACTCCCCTAGGGAGCAACAGAAGAAGAATCACGGTGAGGATTTGGTTCCTCATTTTTTTTTTAGAGAAAATTGACAGAAAATGCCAATTACTATTAATAAAAGATTAGACAATTAATGCTAATCAATAAATCGACTCTCAATTCCAATTGAGATAATGTAACGAATACAATTCAATCTCTCAGGAGCTCTTCAAGAGTAGATGTTTACTGTCTGCAAGCCTACAGTCAACTGAGAGATTCTCCCTGTGCACAGAGACTTAACGGCTGCAGGGCATATGTGACCACTGTGACGTCAGAGAGCTTGTACTGTGTGTGCTGCTATTTCTAGCCTGCAGGTCATGTGACCATTGTGACGTCATAGAGCTTGTACTGTGTGTGCTGCTAATTATACATCATAAGGAGAGATAAGCTCAGACTGGCACGACCTTTACAAAGATGGCCGCCGGAGGGGCAGTGAGGGGGCGGAGACTTCACTGTCATGAGACATCCCCATGGAAACCAGGAAGGTGGAAGTGACAAGAACAAGAGGCGGCTGTGAGTGGAGATCCCGATGGCTTTGGGGAGGAGGACTGACCAATCAGGAGCGGAGGGGGAGGAGCTCCAGGTGCCAGCATTACCGCACAACAACACAGCCCCGGGCATAGGAGGAGGAATCCCCGGATGTGGATGGGGCCGCCCGAGGAGACAGCGGGTCCCGGTAGTCGTTGTGCTGATGGGGAAGTCGGGGAAGCTGCGCCGCCCCGGTGTGGCCGGGAAGATGAAGCGCCGGAAGAAGGGGCAACAGCAGCGACCGCAACCCGGAGGAGAGGAGACACCGGGAGGCCGCACGGAGCAGTGTTGCCAAGCGCCAGTAAATTTACGGGCAGCCCGTGAAAGCCCGTAGTAAGGGAAAAGTGGCAGTAAAAATGGCGGCGATCGGCTCGGGTCAGAACTGCGCATGCGCGATTCCGGAAATCCCCGAGAAGATCCGATCTTTAGCCGCCGCCGAGTCTCTTGCACGTGACGTGTACACGTGTGCCTGCAGTGACAGAAGGAAAGCTGGAATCAAGGTACATAGAGAACTTTCTGACTTTTCTTTGCATTGTTTGCTTGGATTTTATTAGTAGCTCACCATATGGTTTTGCTTCTTGCTGGACACCGAATAACATCCACCACCCTTATAATAGTGAGATTTATTACACAATCAGGAATATATCTGTTCACAGCCTAAGCAACTGTCTATTGTTCAGCAACTGTTTTCTGAACTACAACCATATATACTTCATAAAACCCATCATGGAGGGTCCCAACATCAATATGATGGCAGACCATAGAGAATGGCTCCGGGCACTAAAACCCATCGGTGCCGGACGCACATAAGAGACGTATTTTCTTGTGACGGAACCCAGAATTTACCTTCACATCCTAATGCAAAGTTTATTAAATCGCAGCCAATTGTCTAGTTCTCTCCTTTTTGCTTCTGCATTTTGCTTTTTTTTGTGCATTATTCTGTGTTTTTTTTTTTTTCATCCAGATAAAAGTGAAATGTATAGTAGAGGTTTCTATAGGGTGGGGGGGCTTGTTTTCTGTTCCCCCAACCCACAGTAGCATAGCACACAGGTTTAACTGGACCCCATAGAAAATAATGGCAATCCTCTTTGATGCATTAAATCGCACACAGGTGTGAACAGGGCCCATTCACACTGGACGCAAAATAAAATCATCTATTTTAGCATGCAGGCTGGTGCTAAGCACTGTTTCAGCACATCGGAGCTTTACTTTTTTTTTTTTTACTACATTGAAGTGAGAGGAATTTACACTTCATTCGTGGTCTCTTCACAGCAGTGCGTTGCAATGTATTCCGGTGCCATCAGATGCGCTGCAGAAAAAAACCCAACGTGTGTACTGCATGGCACATGATACCAGAATTGTGTGAATGGGGCACATAGAAAACTACTGTTTTCTTCACCCCCCCCCCCTCCCCCCCGCTGTAATTAGCATGGTGTGCAGAAACCTGTCATTCACCCCACATAGTATGAAAAAGTCTTAAAGCGGGGCTCCACCTAAACCGCCAAAAAAAAAAATATTAAAAGCCAGCAGCTACAAATACTGCAGCTGCTGACTTTTAATAAATGGCCACTTACCTGTCCCGGGGTCCAGCGATGTCGGCAGGCGACGCAGAGAACCCGCTTGGTTCTCGGAATCTGCCGCCGCCATCCTAGGTGAGGGAATCAGGAAGTGAAGCGTTGCAGCTTCACTTCCCGGTTCTCTACTGCGCATGCGCGAGTCACGGTGCACATCGTAACTGGTCCCCGCTCTCTCCTGGGAGCTGTGTGTTTCCCAGGAGACAGCACGGAGGGACAGGAAGAGGCATGGGAGTCTATGCCAGAAGTGGGTGCAAATACCTGTCTTAGACAGGTATCTGCACCCCCCTCCCCCCCGAAAGGTGCCAAATGTGACACCGGAGGGGGGGAGGGTTCCGAATAGCGGAAGTTCCATTTTTGTGTGGCACTCCGCTTTAAGGTTTCATTTACACCAGGATTTGTGAGTGAGTACATGCTCTTCTTACTGTGCGTCGTGTTTAGGACAGCCTCATTCATTTCAATGGGCTGCCTTATGCCAAGAAACATGAAAAAGGTGCCTGCTCCTTCTTAAAAAACCACGTACTGCAGTACCATGCATTTTGCCAAACACTAATGCATCTGCTGTGCGTCTGTACAGTGGCAGCATGCTTTGTTAGCGTTGCAGCAAAGCACAAGACTTTCTGCATCTTCCCGCAACACACTTGTGTGAAGGAAGCCTAAAAACATTTGTAGTGCAAGCTCTGTGACCCATATAGGTACACAAACATTCTACCATAAGGCCCCTTTCACACTGGGGTCGTTGGCGCCGTCAGCGGTAAAGGTAGCGGCGATTTACCGTTGTTTTTGTGGGGGTTTTCAGCCGCTAGCGGGGCGGTTTTAACCCCCGCTAGCGTCCGAAAAAGGGTTAAAATGATCCGCAAAGCGGCACTTTCCCGGCGGTCCGGCAGCAGTGCCCATTCAGTTGTAACCTCTAACCATCTCCTGTATCATGTCTACAGTCTCTGAGGGGGAGTCTGGAGAGGAGTGAAGAGTGGGAGTGCCGCCAGGATGGGGGTCATAGGAGAAGTCAGACGTGTGTGGACTATGGAGAGGAGACTATAGGATAAAAGCAGAGCCACCAAGCTGGAGCCATCTGACTGATCCCTGCACGGTGCACCTGAGAGGAGGTCAGTGACAGCGCCGCTGGGCCAGTCTGAGGGGGGGAGGGGGGTTTCTGATGTAAGGGGGGAGCGAATCCAATAATGTAAGGGGCACTGATATAAAGCTCTCCCCCTATATTAGTGACCTCCCCTTACCTTATTACTGTATTTACTGTATAGAAGGTGGTCTCTGGTCACCAGAGTGCCCCCCACATCAGAGTTTGTGGCGTTCCCCTTTACATCAGAGTCTGCAGGACTCCCCCTTACAGTGCCAGGGGGAAGTCAGTCTGCGGGCCCCGATGTAAGTGGGAACTGTGATGTAAGGAGAAAGCAGTGGACTCTGATATATGGTGGTCTCTGGTCACCAGAGCCCCCCCCCCCCCTCTACATCAGAGTTCCCTCTTAGATGATGATCTGCAGCGTTCCCCTTTACATAAGAGTTCCCTTTGACTGTAAGGGGGGATCGTGCAGACTCTGATGTAAGGGGGAACTCTGTGCTGGCCGGGTTCTAGTAACCTGTCCTTTATGTCAATGGAGAAATCAGTTTTTTTTTGACTTTTGTTTAACCCTAAAGACATTGCTAATAGCACTAGATATATGTTTGTAGTTGAAATCTTGATATTTGCAGTGTTTGGCTATGAAAAGTGTAGTTTTAGGTAGTTTTTTTGCAGTACCAGTAAAAAATGTGGTTCTGCCAGTAAATGTCATTGTTTTTGCCAGGAGGGGGACAAAAATTTGTGCCGTTTGTAAATTTTGACATCCTGGCAGTAAATTTCACTTTGGGAGGTTGGCAACACTGGCACGGAGCCGGTTCTTCAGCCGGAGCTCCGGTGTGGGGGAGGGGAGAGACTATCACTATTTTTAGCATTATTTAAAATAACAATTACAATGATAATATTGTTCCCCCCCTTTTTTTAAATTATAATTAATTAGTAATTTTTATTTATTTTTTTGCTACAATTATTATAAATCCTCATTCTATTATTATTTTTAAAATGAGGATTATTCATTTAATATTATTAAATATATATAAATATATATATATATATATATTTTTTTAATAATATTAAATGAATAATCCTCATTTTAAAAATAATAATAGAATGAGGATTTATAATAATTGTAGCAAAAAAATAAATAAAAATGACTAATTATAATTTAAAAAAAGGGGGGGAACAATATTATCATTGTAATTCTATATATATATTAAATGAATAATAAAAAAAAAAATAAAAAAATTAATAATTATTATTCATTTTTTTAATAATATTAAATGAATAACACTCATTTTAAGAATATAATAAGGATTTATAATAATTGTAGCAGAAAAAATAATGACATAGTGATATGAGAATTTTTTTTTTTATATATGTGTGTTATTTTTATTAGGTAATCATAAGGTGTCAAATAAAAAATCCTGATGACCCCCTCCAGAGTAGTTCAGTGTTAATAAAGTTATATATATAAAAAAAAAAAATGACTTGTATATTTTTTATTTTATTTTTTTCACATAGTGTCGCCAGTCGGTGTCTCTGATCACTGCCATACGAGTTCTATGACAACGCGGTACTGCACTGGTGACAGTATATAATAAATAATTTTAAAAAAAAAAGAATTTTTTTTTTTTTAAATTAAGCACATCAATACCAGGCACTTACACCCCTTCCTGCCCATTTTCAGCGATGTCGCTGTTTAAATGACAATTGCGCGGTCGTGCTACACTGTACCCAAAACAGAATTTTTATCATTTTGTTCCCACAAATAGAGATTTCTTTTGGTGGTATTTGATCACCTCTGCGATTTTTATTTGTTGCTAAAGACCGTTCATTTTGTAAAAAAAAAAGTTTTTCTTTTGTTTCTGTTATAAAATTTTGTAAATAAGTTTTTATCCTTCACTGATGGGCACTGATAAGGTGGCACCGATGGGCACTGGTAGGCAGCACTGACGGGCACTCATGGGTGGCACTGAAAAGCTGCACTGATGGGCCCTCATAGGTGGCACTGATAGGCCTCACTGATGGCACTGATGAGGCGGCACCGATGAGGTGGCACTGATGGGCATTGATAGGTGGCACTGATGGGCACACATGGATGGCACTGGCAGGCATTGGGGAAGGGCACTGATTGGTAGCTGCCTGGGCACTTATTGGCATTTCCCTGGTGGTCTAGGGTGGCATACCTGGTGGAATCCTGGTGGTCCTGGGTGGGCATCCAAGGGGGGGCTGTGCTGATAAACAATCAGCACAGATGCCCCCCCCCTTCAGGAGAGCCGCCGATCGGCTCCCCTCTACTCTGTCAGACGTGAGTGAGGAAAAGCCGATCACCGGCTCTTCCTGTTTACAACGTGATCACCTGTGATTGGACACGGCTGATCACGCGATAAAGATCGGTGTAGCGGTATGTCAGACTGACACACAACACCACCGATCGCCGGGAGAGCGGTCGTTCTGAGAAGCCGTAATAAGACGTTCACCCAGGACGAGAGCCGCGCCGCCATGTGACGGCCGGCGGGCAGGAAGTGGTTAAGAACCCCCCAAAAAAAAACCAGCAATGCCTCTTTCTAAATACCTTGGACTGTCTACTCTCTAAAATGGGGTCTTTTGGGGGTATTTGTACTTTCCTGACGTTTTTGAGTCTCAACAAAAGAGATCGACTTAAGTACATCAGGACCGATCGAACTCTTAAGGCGTCAGAATACCAAGACAAATTCATGGTCCCAACTTTGTGATGGGCAGTCATCTTGGAACAGGAAGGGGCCGTCCCCAAACTGATCCCACAAAGTTAGGAGTATGAAATTGTCCAAAATGTCTTGGTATGCTGACGCCTTAAGAGTTCCCTTCACTGGAACTAAGGGGCCAAACCCAACCCCTGAAAAACAACCCCCACTCCATAATTCCCCCTCCCCCCCCCCCCCCACACCATAATCCACCCCTCCATCAAATGATTTGGACCAGTGCACAAAGCAAGGTCCATAAAGACATGGATGAGTGAGTTAGGGGTGGAGGAACTTGACTGGCCTGCACAGAGTCCTGACCTCAACCCGATAGAACACCTTTGGGATGAATTAGAGCGGAAACTGCGAGCCAGGCCTTCTCGTCCAACATCAGTGCCTGACCTCACAAATGCTCTTCTGGAAGAATGGTCAAACATTCCCATAGACACCATCCTAAACCTTGTGGACGGCCTTCCCAGAAGAGTTGAAGCTGTTATAGCTCCAAAGTCCGGACATTCTGGGAGTTAAACTCAGCCGCTTACAAGGAGGTGGGTGACGACTCGGGTTGTAGAACTTTTGAAGAACTTTGCATTTACATTGTTTACATTGTTTACATTGGTGATCAGTGAGAAGAATGTCCCTTACATTGGTGATCAGTGAGAAGAATGTTCCTTACATTGGTGATCAGTGAGAAGAATGTTCCTTACATTGGTGATCAGTGAGAAGAATGTTCCTTACATTGGTGATCAGTGAGAAGAATGTTCCTTACATTGGTGATCAGTGGAGAAGTCGTTATCTATTGATTGCTCCAATGTAGCGTTATAACTTGCAATCATTTGTGTTTATAGGACTTCTATCACCGATACAAAGTATAGATCTGAGACTTAATTGATTGTCTTGTTGGATCTGTGCGGTTCTGGCTGCAGTAACAGAAGTGATCGGCTCTCAGGGAGGGAAGGAGACAGAATACTTTGCTGCTCTGGTGAGTGATTTCTCTACATTGTTGCCATTGTCTTCATTTTTCGAATGTACTGCACTATAATGTAATAAAACTGCCATCTCTAAGAGCCCTTTCACACTGGGGCGGTTTGCAGGCGCTATTGCGCTAATAATAGCGCCTGTAAACCGACCCGAAAGTGCCGCTGCTGTGTATCCAGTGTGAAAGCCCCGAGGGCTCTCACACTGGAGCGATGCGCTGGCAGGACGGTAAAAAAAGTCCTGCCAGCAGCATCTTCAGAGCGGTGAAGGAGCGGAGTGTATACCGCTCCTTTACCGCTCCTGCTCATTGAAATCAATGGGACGGCGCGGCTATACCGCCAGAGGCGCTTTGCGGTGGTATTTAACCCTTTCTCGGCCGCTAGCGGGGGGTAAAACCACCCCGCTAGCGGCCGAATACCGACGGTAAAATGCCGCTAGTAATAGCGGCGTTTTACCGCCGACGCCGCCCCAGTGGGAAAGGGCTCTAAATGGTGGACCGCGGTCTGGGTTCGGACCAAGTCATTGTCCCATCCGGACCCACCACAGTTGCTGCATTTAGGATCATCTTTTTCCCCTCAGCCACGCTAGCTCTGTTGTCTTTGCAGAGCTGACATTGGAAGAGCAGCACAGCGATGGACAGAGGACGGGGGGCTGGCCCAGTTAACCGATTGGTTGCTAGAATGTAGGTCAGAGCAACCAGTCAGGTAACTGGGCCAGCCCCCGCCCTCGTCCATCGCTTTGCTGCGTTTCCAATGTCACCTGCTGTGCCTCCCGCCCTCCACAATGTAGAACAGGAACGTGAAAGATGGGGGGGCGGTCTGGGGACTGCAATGTGTTGGGGGGGGGGGGTTCTATAAAGGGGGGGTGAGGACAGTTATGCGAAGGGGGGTGCTATAAAGGGGGTGAGAACAAGAATGTGAAGGGGGTGCTATAGTTGTAGTGTGTGTGGCTTATTTGTAGGGCTGGTGCACACATTTTTAAAAATTATTTTTTTATTAATGAATTCTGAGTAATGATGATATTTGTATTTCAGTCCGGTCATGGCGGGTCAGGTTCAGGGGGGTGGGTCATGGCGGTCAGGGGGTGGGTCATGGCGGTCAGGCCCAGGGGGTTGGTCATGGCGGTCGGGTCAAGAGGGGGGTCATGGCGGTCGGATCAAGAGGGGGGGGGGTCATGGCGGTGGATCAAGAGGGGTGGGGTCATGGCGGTCGGATCAAGAGGGGGGGGGTCATGGCGGTCGGATCAAGAGGGGGGGGTCATGGCGTGGATCAAGAGGGGGGGGGGTCATGGCGGTCGGATCAAGAGGGGGGGGGGTCATGGCGCTCGGGTCAAGGGGGGCGGGTCATGGCGCTCGGGGCAAGGGGGCGGTCATGGCGCTCGGGTCAAGGGGGCGGTCCTGGCGCTCGGGTCAAGGGGGGCGGTCATGGCGCTCGGGTCAAGGGGGGCGGTCATGGCGCTCGGGTCAAGGGGGGCGGTCATGGCGCTCGGGTCAAGGGGGCGGTCATGGCGCTCGGGTCAAGGGGGGCGGTCATGGCGCTCAGGTCAAGGGGGGGGTCAAGGGGGGTCAGGTCAAGGGGGGGTCAGGTCATGGGGGGTCAGGTCATGGGGGGTCAGGTCATGGGGGTCATGGCGGTCAGGTCAGGGGGGGTCATGGCGGTCAGGTCAGGGGGGTCATGGCGGTCAGGTCAGGGGGGGTTATGGCGGTCAGTTCAAGGGGGGTTATGGCACTCAGGTCAAGGGGGGTGTTATGGCGCTCAGGTCAAGGGGGGTTCATGGCGCTCAGTCAAGGGGGCGGTCATGGCGCTCAGGTCAAGGGGGGGTCATGGCGCTCAGGTCAAGGGGGGGGTCATGGCGCTCAGGTCAAGGGGGGGTCATGGCGATCAGGTCAAGGGGGGGTCATGCGCTCAGGTCAAGGGGGGGTCATGGCGCTCAGGTCAAGGGGGGGTCATGGCGGACAGGTCACAGCGGGGGGGGTCATGGCGGTCGGGTCAGCCGGGGAGGGGTCATGGTGGTCGGGTCCAGCCGGGGAGGGGGTCATGGTGGTCAGGTCCAGCCGGGGAGGGGGTCATGGTGGTCAGGTCAAGTGGGGGTCGGGGTCATGGTGGTCAGGTCCAGCCAGGGGGGGTGGCTCATGGTGGTCAGGTCCAGTTGGGGGGGGGGGCGGGTCCAGACAGAGGTCATGGCAGTTAGCAGGCAACAGAGTGGTCATTGTAATTTCAGCACACAGGAACAGCACACAAAATATTTGCCCTAAACATAATATTATTCAATATTAAATACAATAATATTTGTTCTGTAATAAAATAATAAATCCCAAGTCATGTATGTGTTCAAAACATGACAATCCTCTTTATTAATACAATCCTTAAAGAGGAGTTCCACCCAAAAGTTGAACTTCCGTTTTAAGCACTCCCCTACATGCCACCTTTTGGCATGTAATTTATTTTGGGGGGGGGGGGGGGGTAACTAGTTTTGAGACTAAGGACTTCCTGTCCCCACTTCCTACTTCCCACTACTGTCTGCCTAGGCGGCCCCTCCCTCTCTGCAATTTTCTGGGACATGTTACAGGTCCCAGAAGATTGCCTATCCACTCGGAGAGCGCAGCGCAAATCGCGCATGCACAGTGTGCACCCGGCCATGAAGCCGCAAGCTTTTCACTGGAGGTGCCGCGGAGGGGAGGGGGAGCGAGGTTCCGTGCGGCCGCATCTCTGGACCGCGGGACAGGTGAGTGTCTGTTTATTAAAAGTCAGCAGCTACACTTTTTGTAGCTGTTGACTTTTAATAAACGAAAAAAAAATCCTGGACTTCCACTTAAGGCCACAATTAAATCTTGGGCGGCCTCCTTGAATGTAGCATGCCCTAGTTATATGGGCATGTCGCCTTCTGTCCCCTTTTTTGGATGAACCCTGAACTTCCTCACTTCCATTCCTTGGCCGGATTCCATAATTTGGGTGAGTAAAGGTATAAAGACCTTGGGGGGGGTGGGGTGGGGGGGGATATTACCAGGGGGAGGGGAATTGTTGACCAAATGAAAGCTGACATGACTTGCCCAACTCTTACTTATTCCGCTTTTTTCAATTGAGACATGCTTCTTGAATCCAAGTTCACGACATTGGGATAGAGACTCTACCTACCGCCCTTGAAGATCTTCTATTGACCGAAGACCTTGCCAAGCCTTTCTCAGTGACATATAAGGATCTATAAAAAAAAAAAAAAAAACACACACCGCCTGCAGTGACTAAATGCAGGGAGGAGGGAGGGTGCCGGAGGTGCCAG